>WUAP02142533.1:0-11991 GCA_015163945.2 Stichodactyla helianthus | reverse complement strand
TGTATGTGGAAAACTGTGAAATTGTAAACCCTCTTGACGAATAAATCGAGCTGAGAACAAATTCATGTGAGTTGCACTCTACATGGTGTATCCCAATACCCCAATTCTATTCTTCTTTAAAGAGTACTGCTGGTTCCTATCGACAACTCTTGTTCAATCTTTAAGATGACAGGGACTGGTGTTCATCGTAAATATCCCCATCCCCTAAGGCTTTCCTTGAGGTAATTCCCTTCTGCGCACCTCTACCGTGCATAACATTGTTCACTTTTCTTCTTTGCCAGGGATTTGACTTGAGTAGAAGTAATATTGCCGAAAAATATATTTTGTTGTGAACACTTCCAACTAAGCACGCTTAAGCCGCTATCTTGAAGCTCCCCTTAGTCCTCCCTCGGCCCATCATCTGTGTTGAAGCTCATTTGTACTTCAGCGAGCAGTAGCGCGAAAGGGAACACGGTGAACTATATCTTTTTATTAATTTAAATCAATGACAACAAAGTTGGCTATCACATATTTGAATTTTAACGAAAATCTATGTTCAGATTTGGGGATATTCTCGAAAAAGGTATTTAGAAAATTGGTTTTGATGTGATGTGCGCATGAGCATATAGGAATTTTGTTCTGCGCATGCGTCAAAAATCCGCCATGTTTACATGTGGGCTACCTACCTGTGTTTTACGCGAAATTTGAAAAGCAAAACATATGGCGTCTAGTTTTATACGACTAATTTGTGACTTTTTTTGGCCCTTTTCGTAGTCATGTTTTCTTCACTTGGAAGCCCATTAAAAAGTGCTTGTTTAGTTAATCATCAGCAAAGCAAAAACCTCAGATGCAACAAGAAATATAAATAATTTCACCCATCTGTTCCTAGGTTGTTGGATGAAGATCTGCATGGCCCTAACCGTATACAGATGTACTCCAATCTCAAACAATTACCGGTACATCTGCATAATTTTTAACAACAACAAAAAAATATAATGGAAAGAGTTTTTTCATATCAAGACTAATAATTTTCTCCCATTATTTCTTTGGAGCACTAGTTAAAAAACCATAAAATTTGGAGCAATGTCAGCCGGGTGGACTTAAGGTGTCATGATCGAATATGAACAGTGACTAAAAGCTTTATAAAACACTACTATAAAATCAATCGATCACCAAATATTATAGTTTAGTGGAAGGTTCAAACGCCAAAGGAAAACATCCACTAAATTGTATAGGAAGAATACAGTTAATTTTGGACATGTCTGTAAATTTTTGGAGAGAAATAAATGCCTGAAATTTAAAGAAGACATACTAGAGAATTCAGAAAAGGCAAAAACTCTTTAAAGCAAAGCTCAAATATTTGAACCGCACATGATCACACACAATCAATGTAAAATAATAATAATAATAATAATAATAATGGAAACTTTATTTCGTTTTCTTGAATACAGTTATTAATCTCACTATGTGATAATAATAATAATAATAATAATAATAACTTTATTTACGTGTCAAAAATTTTCTAGTTTGCAAAATATTGCAAACTAATAGGGGACACCTATCTTTCTATCTATAAATTATAAAACTCCCTCCCATCCCCTCCCACTTTCATATGTAATTTAAAAATAAGTAAACCCACTATATAAATATCAGATAAATAATAAAAAATTATCGAAATGTGATAAAAATGGTTTTTCTATAATATGATAAAAAATTCTAAGTATTGCATAAGTAACAGTTTATACATGTCTCTGAAATAAGATAATCAATATTTACTTTCCTTATTTTTCTTTTAAACGAGTTGAAAGATTTGGAATTCTTAATATCCCTTGGCAACTTAGCCCAAATAACTGGCCCGATATATCTTAAACTATGCTTACTATTAGTGATAGTATTAAACCTAGGGATAGTAAAATCATCTGAATTTCTAAGCCCATAATGCACATTATTCAAACTAAAAATATCTGATATATAGTTAGGACACAATTTGTTTTTAACTTTGTACATTAGTATTGCAATATCCTGCAATCTCCTATTAAACAGGGTCATAAGCTTGGCTTTAGAAAGGAGTTCACTATAAGTACTACATTTATCCCTATAAATAGCTCTTAGTGCCTTCTCTTGTAATCGTTACACCTTTTTACTATCCGATTGTCTACAAAAGTGCCACACTAGGTGACAATATGTTAATTGTGGTAAAATATATGATTTATAAATTCTTAATTTAGCTAAAGTGTGTAGTAAATTTCTAAGCCTCATGATAACACCAACTTTTCTCGCTACTCTTAGATAAATTATCAAACATGACTATCAAACTTCAGATATTCATCAAATGTAACCCCTAATAATGTCATTTCAGAATTAGCCTTAACGTCCTTTTTTAGTGCTGTAATGTTCAAATCCTTGTTTTTATGCTTCTGTCCAAAACTGATTGTCTGAAACTTGTCATTGTTACACTTGAGTAGATTATTTTCATACCAATCCATTATGTTCAGTCCACCATTCGTCAATATCCTCTCGACATCTTCTATTCTATCAGCAGCAGTATAGATTTGATGATCGTCTGCATACATCGATATTCTGCTTTGGTCGATGTTATACACCAAGTCGTTTTGATATATGTTCCACATCAGAGGTCCAAAATTGGATCCCTGGGGACACCCTCTTACCACTGTTTTCCACTCGCTCATGATTTCACTGCCCATTCTAACTCTGTTCTTCCTCTCTGAGAAATACGATCTTAACAGTTCAATAGCATCGTTACCAAATTCATATCCCTTGAGCTTCGCTAACAGTAGTGGTGGATTTAGAGAATCAAAAGCTTTAGATAAGTCAGACAACAGCACTCCGATTACCTTTTCCTCGTCCAATGATTTTTTCCAATCTTTTAGGAGTTTTATAAGCGCTGTCTCACAACTGTTTCTTTTATGGTATGCTGTTAAGTTCATGCTCAAGTGAGGTTCAATATAGTGCGATACTTGGCCTGCCAGTAACTGCTCAAACACTTTATCAATCGTGCTTAGGACTGTAATTGGCCTGTAATTCTTCAAGTCCTTGTGATCATCCTTTTTAGATGATCACCCAGATTCCTTTCTTCCAATCATCCGGCCAATGACGTTTTTCTATGCAACCGTTAAAGATTCTCGTCAATGATGGTGACAGTTCATTACTTGCAATACTAAGTAGCCTTGGGGATATTTGGTCGTGCCCAGCACTTTTATTTTGGTTTAAGTTTCTCAAAGATTTTCCCACTTCGATGACGTCAAGTATTCAAATTTTGGAATTCAAATTTTGGAGCATTGATGATTTTCTTGTTTGCTTGGATGTCTTGCACACTTTTATGGCTTTCTAGTTCCTTTTCTGTAGACATCAATAGACAGGGATCCCTGATGTCAGTGGCTACATTTGCAAAATAATCAACAAAGTGGTTAGGAACTTGGGCCTGATTCGTTAAAAGACGACCATCAATTTCCAAGTTAATACGTGTATTGTCTATACTTGATGAACTTAGAGTCCAAGAAGGGTTTAAAGACTGTATAAAACTCCCTTGGATCAGTCTTGGCATATTCTCTTTTAGTCAACCAGTAATCTATAATACCTTTTCTACGTAGCTTGGTTGCATTGTTTCTCCAAAAGGTTATTCAGTTTTAGATTTTCCTGTGTGAGGCTCCTTGAGTATCTCTTCTGGCATTTACATTTCTCTCTTATAGCTTTCTTCCATTCTGACGTCATATATGGGACGTCTTCTGCCTGCACTCTCATCTTTTTATGAGGTGCATGTATACATCAGCCACACTAGTGAACAGCATGTTCCAGTAAGAATATTGGTCTTCCATCATGCCAAATATTTTCGTGACTTGCCATGGCGCAGACTCAAGGTCTTGCAGGTAATCCTTTACATTTAAATTCTTAAAACTTTTGAATGAAATTACCTTGTTTGGATAGTTTTTACCATTTACGTTCATAATGCCATAAATCAGCGCATGATCACTTATGCCAGGGTCGTATATGTCACAGTCTCTAAAAAGTTCAGGTTCATTGGTTAAAATAACGTCCAGTAGTGACTGGTTTTTTTTCACAGTTATCCTGGTAGGCTTGTCTATGAGGCATGAAAGACTATGTACGTCTTCAAGATCCCTTAGCATTTTTCCTTCTCTGCTTTCAGGATCCAGGCGATTAAGGTTGAGATCTCCAGTAACTATAATGAATTGAGTTTGCAAGCTTGCCCACAACACAATGCCATTCAGTTCTTCGTCTAGTCTAAAGTAGTAATCGCTCCCAATACACTTTGGCGGTCTATATATGCCAACAACAACTTTATGTTGACCAAATTTCGATTCAATAACGAGAGATTCAAATGTTTTGTACTTTCTGTTTGTTTTCAATCTTTTTTTTTGTAGAGTAGATGCAAAGTATGCCATGAATCAAAAAATGCACCCTAGTATTTAAAACTGTTAGAGCTAATTTTAGTCAAAATAAATTCAATATCACTCCCTTTTTATGCGCATACATGTAGCTTAGAGTCTTATTAGTACTTTCAATCACCTTTGGTCGATACTACATATACAGCGAGTTCAGATTGTGCTTTGTTTGGGTATGGCCTCACCAGAACATGCTAAAGTCCACTGAAAATTGACCATCATAATTACAACGTCAAAGATCTTTCTAAAAAGCTGTTATACTGCCAAAGCTCACTGAAAGGTAATCCAGTAAGATGCAATGAATTTACAGATGTAGTTACATTTCTTCGATATGTTTAAAAGTCTTCGTTTTTACATTGCAATCTTCCTCGAACAAGTATTCTCCCAACTGACCAAATTCGAGCCATGCGTAGAAAAGGGCATCGTTCCTTGTAAATCACTGGAATTCCACTAAAACTTCTAGTAATTTCATATACTAACTAAATATCTCTTGAAGCCCTAAGATGCTAAATGTGTTGGTTTGCTTAGTCAAAAATTTTGGCAAATACTACTACTTTTCTCGCACGCTTCGAACGAGTTCAACATATTTAAATTATCATCCAATGTTTACATAGCGCCCGCAATTATTTGGCCGGCGTCGATAAGATTACTGTCTGCTATGCTCACGGATGCTGAAATCATCGTATTTTGGGGTACAGCTGTATCTTTGTAAAAAATTTGGCATCAGACAGTTGGTTTGTCACGTTCCAATTAAAAAACTCACGAATAATTAATGAGCAAAACACAATAGAAATTACTGACCATGAAGGAGTTTTTATATCTGATTAAATACTGCTGCTCGTTTTTTAAATACTACATAATCCTCTCGCACGCCACGCAAAATAACGTAAATCTATGTCGTTTAGTGCAAAAACGAACACGGTGACCCCCACTTTTTTATTTCGATTTTGGAATAAAGGAGGTTTAATTGATAACTATACAAGGTTTCATGAAAAATCAGTGTTGGGTTTCATTTCTGCGGAATTACCTTACAAGAAACGTGAAATTACCGGAATGTTTTAATGAAACTAACCTCTTTGGAAATGTCATAGTGTTTCTGTGCATATTCCAAGGCCAACTCGTGGTTACCCAAAGCTGTATGTGCATTGCCTAAACTCCAGCATGCCCGTCCTTCACCGACCCTGTAAAAGAAAAGAAGGAAGGAATATTTAAGCATTATTAAAATGCGTTTCCATGTTCAATGCTGTTTTATATTGTTTAATATGGGCTTTATTAACTGTTTACCCATAACTACTTTCCGTGTTCCACTTTTGTATCAAGCAAGTTTAATCTCTCTAGGTTTTAAATTCTAGAGCTAATTATCCACCAGAATCCAAAAATAGATCACGTCAGTAAGACCTGCAGCCTAATGCAGACATGGGAGGCTTGGACAAACATTTCAATCAATGATCTCCTTACATTATTTTGGCCGATAAATGCGACTAACTGCCTTGGGGCTTTTCAGTTAATAAATAATTAATATCAGTTACCGGGTATGCCGGGCTATGCCATTCAAAATGGCGGAAACGATTCACGGTAAAATATCCATAATATACCGAATCGGTTAACGTTTCCAACCAATTTTAAATCTTTTGGGAATAAGATTTTTTTGTCTTTTGAATTCGGTAAAAACGTGCATAGCAACGCATTAGCCGATTTGGTCTATCAACAAAACATTTTTAGGCACAAAGAAATAATTTCATTGAGATAACGCAAGAGAGCATTAATAAGAGAGGGAAACTCCTTAATATCGCGCGCGCCATGTGAATTCCCGGTTGGGCTATTTTTAGAAACTGGATGCAGTTAACTTTCGCCTTAGCCTACTCCCCTGCGTCAAAAATTGATCATGAGCGAGCCATCAGTACAACGTAATAACGGAAGTGATTGGCTCTCGAGATTTAATTGACGGCGAAAATAGCACATTGATGGTATCCAGCTTGCCTGCTAGTGAACCGAACAGTAAGGAAGTTATTCGAGTTTTTTCACTAAAATTTGAGATTTTAAACACGTCTGTTGTCGGAAAACGATTGTAAAGAAGCTTAAAAGGGCAGTTAACACCTTTTCCATTTTAATCTATGTAACGTAGTCGTTTTAAGGTGAGAAGAATTTGAATTTTGTTATCTATTTAGAGAAGAAATATTTTCAGATTTACTCAGCCGTTAAAAATCTGCTTTTCAGTCGGAAAAAAATACATATAAGTTAACTGCCATAAAGTTTATAGATAAAAATTTTAACATGCTATAGTCTATAAGAAAACAAAGTAGTTATTACGAACTTCAGTCTTGTTTATTTGGAAATCTTCTTTGCAAACAGTCGAAATATAAAATCCGCCGACCCAAGGTTATTTCCGCCATATTGTAGAGGGTGCAAAAGTACTGGGGCGAGCGCGCGGCCAAACCGTCATTTACACCAAAACAACGTGCGAATATTCGAATTCATCTCTGCTTTAACTCTCGTTTATTTAGCTTTTGAACCTCGATTATAGCGTTTTTTTACGCAATTATTGTCTTTGATATAGTTTGAATGTTGTGTCAATGTCCAAACAACCCGAAGAAACGTTGGAATACGACGATTTCTTGAATTGATGGATTGCACGTTACGTCACCGCGGCCATATTAGTGGTATTTAACAATAGATTTCTCATTAAGTTCTCTTTTGATCCTCTTGGGAATGTTTGCAATCGAGCAATTGGACTACTTCATCATGAAGGACTACCTCGCACTTAGCGGATTCAAGCAAAGTGGCGTTAAATCTGAGTTGATAGCGAGAGCATTTGGTGCTCACGAATTTAAAATACCAGTTAAATTCAGCCAAGAAGAAATCTACGAAAGCCTTAAGGTTGAATATTAACGAAGGCTAACTCTGAACAAAGTCAAAACCGACCCAAACAAAATCAAAGAGTCAGACTGGCTCAACAACGTGAAAGATTGGCCAGAAATCGACGAAGGCAAAACTTTTAGCTACATTCTACGAGTGGAAGCCGTTGATGTTGACTATGTTGGGGTCTACAAAGATCAAAAGGCCTATTCATATTGGATAAGTGGTTTTGTGGACACTCTTTACGCAGCAAAGTGTCCATTTAATGACAACCACATATTTCTAAAAAGCCATGTGTGTCCCTCGCAGAGGTTAAGAAATGACCCATACCGTGTTATTATTTTTGTTGAGGGAAAGAAAGATCCAAAGATCCTAACTTCGTGGTGCACATGCACTGCTGGAGCAGGAGAAGTCTGCAACCACGTAATAGCAGTTTTATATAAAGTGAACTATGCCCACAAGAATGACTACATTTCCCCAGCATGCACTAGCATGCCTCAAGGGTGGAACATTGGCACAAAGAAAGAAGTTGAGCCCAGTAAAATCAGGGATCTAACCTTCCTCAAAGACAAAAAAAAAACAAACAAACAAACAAAAACAAAAAACAAAAAAAAAAAACAGAAAGGAAACATCAAGGGATTTAAATGAAGAATATGAGATGATAAAAGGGTTTGACCCTAGAAAGCCCTGTGACAGACAGCTCACTTCTGAAAGAGTGTCTCTTCTGCTTAATAACATTAAGAAAAGCTGCCATCAGCATGTGTTCTTTTGTCTGTTGAGCATGGGACAAATAAGGGAAACCTACCTCCAGTAATCCAGGAATGTGCAATAAACTTCATGAGTAACAAGGAAATGGAAGGGAAGCCTGTAGAAATAAGAGGCCCTTTATTTCTAGAACAATGCCAGTTGACGGCCAACCAAGTCAGTGAAGTTGAAATAAGCACCCGGGGTCAGAATGCTAATAAATCATGGAAAGAACAAAGACTCGGTAGAATTACTGCCTCAAAGATCCATGATGTCCAGAGGACAAAAGAAAGTTCAGTATACTCCACTAGTGTCTGAAATCATTTTCGGAGGTCTTGACATTTCCCATTTACCAGAAATTGAATGGGGAATAAGAAATGAGAAGAATGCAATCAAGGCATTCATGGCAGAAATACTGCCACAACATGATGGAGGACTTGAAAGCTTTAGAGAGTGTGGTCTATACATCAAAGGTGGCCATCCCTACCTTGCTGGATCCCCTGACGGTGTATTTAATTGCAAGTGCTGTGGCCTTGCCAATATAGGGGTCAAATGCCCATATGTGGTTAAAAACAGCAACATTCATTACAAGGAAGTATACTTCAAGACTGACAACTCTTTGGACATGAGCTTAATCCAGGTAATAAAAATACTACTTGCAGTGGTTGAAGAAATGATGAATCTAAAAGCTAGGTCATCTATAAGGAGACCGAGTTTTAACTTCATTAGGGTTAATAGCATTTCTTGTGGCAAGTCTAGCTTTCGTGCTGGACCAGGTCGACCTTTACTTTCAAAGTACGGATCCTCGGGTCACTTTTTAGGTGTTTCTTTGCGAGTTAGTTTAACCCCACGCCAGTACTGCATTTTTTTGGGCTTTTGGCAACAAATAATCAAATAAATATTTGAAAGCTTCGGTAGAAGGAAGACCAGTGTGTTTCTTGACTTCAAATCGCATAGAGAGTTGAAGTGATAGGTCAAGGTCAATATCCAGTGACTCGCTGTCTAGATCGCTATCTAACACGTCAGCTACTTTCGATGTGGATTCTCTATTTCTTTCGCTAGCTTTCCTTTTCTTTGGCGATTGCTCTTGTAAGAATTCTCTTGTGTTAAGGCACAGAGAAGGGTAATCTGTTTCTCTCTTTCCGGGCGTTCTTTCTCCATTAGGAAAGTGGTTTGAACATACAAATGTCCCGTTCGAACCAGGTGATGGATTGAAGTTCTTTCTTCCTTTAGCTACTTGTTTTCTCCAAATTTCAACTAGTTTTTGGATCTTTAGGCCAGCTATGAAATTTTAGGTCTTTAACATGAGAACTTTTAGTGAATAATTCTGGATAACGAGCGTCATTATCGGAAAAACCTACTGCACATCTACCGTGTTTTGGCATGTTGAACAACTGTACGCCATATTGGCCGCGCGCTCGCCCCAGTACTTTTGCACCCTCTACAATATGGCGGAAATAACCTTGGATCGGCGCATTATAAAGTTGTCTTTCGCCTTGAACGAAAATCGTGAAAACTTTGCGACTTTTTAATTACTTTCTTTACCTATATTTAACAGGGCTTTAATGTAGGCATTGGTAAAAAATATTCAGTGAATGTTTTGAAGATTTATTGCCGTAACAGTACTGCAGTAGTTAGAATTCTCTTCTCGGGTTTTGTAAAGGAGAATCCTAAAATGAGCTCCAAGCGACAGGTTTTAAAAGCACTCAGAGACGTTTTTCTTAAGAAATCCTCTACAAAATGCTCTTTAGAAGAGAAAAAAAAAAGTCTTGTTCCATTCTTCATTAAAACAAGTCATTTTTAATTGACAAAATTGTTATTTTAACTCTTTTTCTGAACTTTTTCTCAACTTCTTACCAAAACTTCTTCATGAGAAAACGCCATAATTTTTGACGCAGGGGAGTAGGGTAAGGGGAAAGTTGAACTGCAACTGCATCCGGTTTCTAAAAATAGCCTAACCGGAATTCACATGACGCGCGCGATATTAAGGTAGTTCCGGACCCTTGCTACTGCGCATCCAACACGGCTTAAAAACGCGTGCGCATGCGCGAAATTTCCCGAAAACAAAATGGCGGACGGTCTAGCATGTCCGGTGCTTCAAAACCCTACGACTTTGAATCATTCCCAGACCTTTCAGCCAGCCTAAATGCCTAACTTAATACAAGCAATGTAATTTAAGAAGTACGTAGAAAGTATCAGAGTTGTTTTGAAGTTGGTCAACGTATTGGTTTTTGTGATAAAAAATTTTGAAGTTGGGTATAAAAATCGACGATTGTGGGCCAGAATTAAAGAAACTATTTTTACGTTTTAGCCAGATTTAAGGTCAAAATGTGAGAGATAAGCTTTAAACTTTGCTATTTTGCTCTACAATGGTTATTCTATAGGTAAATTGATTGGCTGACAAGGGAATTCCATGTTGAATTCTCGAGAAAAGCAGATATCGCACGAGTCGCGAATGAATTGAAATAAAATAAATTCCATTAATTTAGATGCAAGTAGAATCAGTCAAGCCTTGTTCACACTAGCGTCGTAAGCATCGTAATCGTAATCGTAGTCGTAAGAAAACAGAACTTTCTGATCTTAGCTTACGATTATGAAGCTCTTACGACGCACATAATGATGGCACTTAAGACTACGATTTTTGATTCACACTGGGTTTTAACGCTGATTACGATTGCGACTACGATTACGATTACGATTACGACGCTAGTGTGAACAAGGCTTCAATGGATATGAAACTGCAAAAATTGCCAAACAATGTATGACCAACAGGAGTAATAGGATGATTTTAGAGTGACATGAAATGTAGAAACCCAGACTTTAATTTTATATTTTTCCATTGAAATGCAAAATAATGTGCAAAGTATGTAAGCACAAGTGGGTAATACACCTTTCCAATAACTGCTATCAAAGTTTAGACTGCTTCATTACTTAATTTGCCTGTCAGTGTTGTATTTGTAATGTCTGCCAATGATTTTTGTTAATCAAACCAGGTTTTTTCAATGATACTTTCCTCCACCTTTTATCAAGCAGCACGATATTTCATATCTACACAAAAGTTTAAATGACCTTTTTCAAAGAATGGTAATGCTTTTAAATCCATTTCTAACGGAGACAGACTTTGATCATCATGCTTTACCAAATAAGAAAGAAAAACATACTGTGCTTTAATTTACATCTGAGAATACTTTGGTTTAGATAATTAAGAAACAACATTTTGAATGCATGTGCATGCACTTTCAGAATTTGATACATTTTTTCCAGATGTATAATTTACTAACAAGAAGATTTGAAAATGTTTCTATTCAAGATATTTTCTACATGTATAATGCAATATGACGATTTAATTTTTGACAAATCTGTTATTTACTATAATGTAATATAATTGGTACAAGATCAATATATATGCTTGTCTAATCTGAATCCTAATAGCTGAGATATACTGACATGCTTGTAGATACCATATCTAAGGTTCAGATTAGTCAAGCAATAACAAACTGAGTTACATAAACATGGTGCATTGTGGTATATTACAAGATCAGGAGGATTTGAGACCTTATGGGCCATGAGGCATGAATCAGGAGATATGTAGCAGGGAACATGATCAGGAAAGGTGTTTGTACCAAGACCACAATGCAATATGTTCAATTGGTATGTTAGAAAAGGCCTATGATAATGGACTTTGTTGAGGGGAAAGAAATTTGGAAATTTGATACATCTTATTTCCCAAGATGGGTAGACCCTATCCAGTACACACATTTATTGTAATAGTGGCTAGTGTAGCAACCAGAAACAAAGCCACATTAATGCAAAATCTGTAGTATCCTCCTTCATTACGAGGGATGTGTACAAATCATCTGAAAACATAAATTTGATGAATTGAATCAGTTGTTATTGTCAGACTCTGCATATACATTCTCCTCATCCCTACTCCGCATTATGACGTCATTATGCGATCCCTTATCGCGCATGCGCAGCAGACCACTCTTCA
>WUAP02142522.1:0-11992 GCA_015163945.2 Stichodactyla helianthus | reverse complement strand
TCTCAAAGAAAAGCACTTTTTAGCAAATATTGTCTTGTATTCTACTTTGGCTAACAGAATTTAACCCTAAATTGCTCGTAAAAAGCTCATCAGCTAAAAGTGTTGAGCCCGCGAACTCAGACTGCTGACCTGTACAAAATTTTTGCCCATGTCTCAGAATGCTCCTTCGAATGCCTGTTATTATGACTAAATGAGGTGAAAGAAGTGCTATATCCATAGTTTTACTCCCTGAAAATTCATGTGAAGCTAATATTGAGTGATCATTTGTTTGATTGTTTTTCAGACGAAACATCTCACATATTTTATAAAATTTTCATGGTATAATTATGGTATAAAAACACTTCCACGAACTCATTTTATAATCTATATTGCTTTACTAATTGCTTTACTACTTTAAAAAAAACCCCAATAATTTAAGCCATACTTATTTTATAAGATCAATGACCAATAAAACGTTTGCAATACATTATTACATTATTATTACTACGATATTTTTTGCAAGCATAATATTTACAATCCAAAACCACATGTAAAAGAAATCAGTTTCCTATTAATTGAAAAATAAACTGTTTTTTCTTTTGTCATGTTTGCAATCACGTGCATAGCGAGTCACGTGCAAGGGTAAGTGGATGAATGAAACAAAGATCTTATTTGGTTAATTAGTAGTTAAAAATCATGGGTCTTACCTTAAATCCTTTTATTTAACCCTTTTAATGCCAAATTTCTAAGAGGCTTTATCAATTTTCGACGCGAAAAACGAAATAAAATTAATTTCAATTCCAAATAAGGAGTTGTCAAGGAAACTGTTGCTGTCTCAAAATACTGAAGGCTCACACTTTTCAGTGACCCTCGTCAAAAATCTTAGTCGTTAAATAAGTGAACAGCATGGCCTGAATTTGACGAATATTCGTTTCTAAGTCCTTTTTTTGAGCCACTTGCTACTACAGGAGCCCCTAGGCTTGCATCATTAAGCTTGACTAGGTAGTAGAGGCGCTCTTCTGGAAGAATTCAGAAGTGGGAGACTGGCGCCAAACCCGTTTGTGTTTTGAGGTGGCGTCGTTGGAGTAAAATCGGCTCCCTGGCTGTCCTGTGGTGGATTCCAGGACCTAACAAGGCAATTTGGGCTAGTTTTGACCTCCAAAGAATGCAGTCGCTGCAATATTTCGACACTTAAAATATAAAAAAAATATTAGAAACACGGGGCCATGCTGTCGAAAATTTACATAATTACCCATGATCCTTATCGGTTTTCATGATCGAAAACACGAGTTAGAGTGAGTAGTGCAAAAGAAACGGCTGTTGCTCGGTTGTTTGAAGAATTGAGAGGAAGAAAATTATGGGAATGCCAAAGCTTAAGATCGAAATTTCCTATGAATGTAGAGATTTGGTTTGAAGTGGAAGAGTTTTCCATAGAAATAAGAGAGAAAATAGGAAGTTTTCCAATGGTGTTTGACGTGAAAAGCCTGTAGTTTCAATTTCATCTTGAAACAAATGATCTTATTCTATATATATTAGGACTTGGGCGGTTTCCCTTGGGGTTAGATGTTGAAGATCTTACTAGATGACAGTATTCGCCCATCATTTGAACCATAAATTTCAAATTGAGAAAGTTTCAATTTTTGAAAGAAGAACCTAACAAGATCGTACAAATTTGTGCCATTGGCAGTGAAAGGATTAATCAAGAACTTCATACTTCTTCTCTTATGAATGGCGATTCAAACAATCCAATTATAAATTTTCAAGCCATAATGTTTCCGTTGACATTCTTGAGTGTAACGTTAACATTGCTGAATCCACCACATTTCATTTTTGAAATCCTTGCTTGCTGCCTGACAATCTTAAAACACTATCAGTTAGTACTAAGTGTCCATTTATTGTTATTTTGCCTGTTTTCTGGACACCAAATCGTGTGATCGCCGCCATTTATACGTTCCCTTTCCAACCAAACTCCGTCATACATAAGAATATTTAATTAATTTATACTAAGTAAAGTGTTAAATTAATTTATTTGAGCCAATTGTTTAGAGTAATCTCCTGAGACCTGCTTTGCTTCATTCATTAAGCAATATTCAGTTAAAGACTGTGTCAAGACCTTAAGTGGGACATGAATTACACCTAAAACATATTGATATATAAATGTTATTATGACTTTCTCGAGTGCGACTTGCCATTGTAAGTCCCAGCCTCACATAATCTATCTAATGTCTAGAAACTACGTCATATTACGTGACTATTTTATTATACAAAAGTATTAAACTTCCATGGTAACGTTGCTGACTTAGAGCCTCTCGTACCAATATCTGTTTCAAATGCTCTGTTCACATGACTGTTCAACATAAAACTTTTGGAATATGATCTGCCTCTCCCTAGATCTTTCTCGATCTGAAGTGGTCGAAAAGTACTGGGTCGGCTGAGTATGTCGATCTCGGCGTCTGTCGATAAAGGCTTGTTTGTTATTCCTGTTGCTATGGTATTGTTTAATATTTTGTCTGGTGATTCGGAAATCGAGAGAATTTCGGGGCTTTGGTGGTTCGTCGGTTGGACCGCTTCATGGGCGTGGCCCAGAGTTGAGCTTCTTGATTTGAAAAGTGTCGTAAAGCGCGCAAACGTTGTAAAACGAGATTTCTTTCTGTCAGTTTTTCTTGGCGAACCACAGAGCCTCTTTACTTTTCGTTTAAGCTCGTTACGAAAAGCATGAATAAATATGAAGTACAATAGGGGGTTAATAGCCGCATTGGTGTGAGCCAGCAAGTAGAACAACAGCGGTACTATCGAAGGAAGACAGAGGTATGTCTGGTAGTCAAAAGCGATCAGCATATGATTGACGTGAACTGGGAACCAACAGATGGCGAAGATGATCACCAAGGTGATGAACATTTCTATGAGAGGTCGGTTCTGCCGCTCAATACGTCGCTGAAGGTACTCGTTCTGTTCGGTGGCACAGGAGTGTAGGCGCATACGAAGTTGGCGAATAATCAGAGCGTACATAATGATCATCAGAAACAATGGTATCCCATAAGACAATGCGAGCTTGATAGCCATTTCTAACTGTGACCCCACTACCTGTTTGGCCGGGTCGCTATTCCAATACGAGAAACAGTAAGCCTGCCCATGGAATTCAGCTACTTTGAATTTATACAGTTGTGGGGCAGACAACAAACAGGAAGCGAACCATATACACGCTATGATGACCAATGTCTTTGCACGTGACAACGCTTTATAGGTCATGTGACGCACGGCAAAGTATCTGTCCGTCGTTATGGCAACTAGTGTGAAGACCGAGACAAAAATAGATACCTCGACGGAGTAGTAGATCAGTTTACAAGTGATGGTTCCAATGGTGCCACCAATCCACTTGTTACCGAAAAAGAAAAAGATCCAATGAATGGGAGCGACTGTTAACACACCGATGAGGTCCGCAGTAGCCATACAAATAAGAAAATAATTGAATACATTGGACTTTATCCTGGAATTTTTGCGAGCGTAATTGATGACCAAGGAGTTTCCGATCACTGCCAACACTAAAACGAGGCTGTAGGAAACTGTTAGAGCCACGGCTGTTGATTGGTCGGGAAGAGATGAGTGGCAGCCTGATGGCTTGCTTGTGGAATTTTCAGGGCTCGTGTAGTTCATGATCTGAAAGAGATTTTAAAATGAATGTACAGGAACAAAGATTACAACTTTTGTGCGTGCTTACTGAATACAAAACATGCTAAATCTGTTCTCAAACTTGCCGTGCAAGAAAATTCAAAATGCATAGATATTTTTCTTATTTTGAGCATCAACTACGGGGACCACTACAAAAATAGCGCTGAATTTTTTCCTTTTTTTCCTTTCTTTCTTTCTTACTTACTTTCTCTCTTTTTCTCTGGCAACAGCGAAAAGTGCCAATAATCTAGATTACTAAAACGGGAGGATGCGCCAAAAAAGTGTTCAGTATTATCGTATTTAAACAAATTGTGTAATAAATGTTTCACTCCTTCGATTTTAGATTATGAATTTTTGCTCTCTAAGTATTAGTATAAAAACTTTAAGAATAACATTCTGGAAATTGCTGGGTGAAAACGAATAATTAGATGCCTATAGTTCATGCTTTTCTTGACTATTTCTACACTAGTAAAAAAATATTTGCTCAAGAACCAAGACCGAGCTATCAACGCCAAGCAAGGAAGCATTTTTTAAAAACAAATAACATATATATAATTTAAAGAATGATAGACGCAGATAAGTTTGTGAAATAAACGAGAACAAGGAGAAGAAAAAAAGAGAGAGAGAGAAAAAAAAAGGAAAGGGAAAAAAAGAAAAGAAAAGAAAAGATAAAGAAAAAGATAAAGATAAATAAAATGAAAAAGAAAAGAAAAATGAAAATGAAAAAGAAAAAGAAAACGGATTCAAATCATGAGAAGGAAAACTGAAAAACTGCAAAATGCAAAGGGCGGGTGGAAAGGATGAGCAATATTTTCCCCCTTTTTTCTTCTCTGCATATTTTCACTTTTGACCTAAACTTAGATTCTATTGACATTAGATTCCATTGACAAACGGATTCCAAGCACTAACAAATACTCGCGATGACAGCAAGTAGTTGAATTTTAACCTTCTTAATCCATGAGAGAACAGAAACCAAGATCAAAGGCTTAATGAAACACATAATTCTTAATAAAACAAACTCTCTAGTGAAAGGCAATTAATCCAAGTGCTAATTAGGACTAATATAAACACACGAATCCAACAGCTCCCGAGCCTCTCAAACCAAAAGCCGATGTGATTCATCAAGATGTCTGCTCAATGTCAACACCGGCATTAAAAACGTGAGAAAAACTATTGTGTTTGTAATATCTATACTTAATATTTAGGTGAAAAATTCAATGAAAATTAGCAATATTTACTGTAAAAATCATATTTGACACAGCTAAAAAATGTGTAGAAGGGTTTTCCATTATCTTTTATCGCTTCCAATTCGAAACCGCCTTTTCAACCAGACAATTCCTCAGCAAAGAAATGTCATCTTTAGAAATCGATTGTTTTGGTTGTCGATTTGGCTTATGCAGTAAAAGTGTTTTGCCAATATTCTGTCCTTTTCCTGCCTATTAAACGTACAATAAAATATATTAACATTAATTTACCTCAAAAAAAAAAAAAAAAAAAAAAAAAAATAGCGTCAGACTGCAAGCTAAATACCATCGGCGACATACTTCATCCAGACTAATGAAAAATAAATAGAAAATCGTACACTAAAACTATAAAGGATTCCGGAGAGGTTACACGAGATTGGACGAAGAAATTTCCCTTAATAGTTCCTCTGATCCAAAAATTAAGGTTTCTAAAGACATTTCTTTAATAAAAAAAATATCCTGTTACGGAAAAGAGGTCGCGTTAGGTGAAGGATACGATTCCTGCCAGATCACATTTTCAATGGACCACTTACCATGTTATGAAATTTAATACGCAACACAGCTAACCAGGAACTTGGCTGGAACGGGCTTGTACTATAGTCCCAGAGATGAGCCACTACATTATAACCAAGTTTTTTTATGAGCTCCTGTAAATAGACAATTGAACTCAATTTGTTAGAGAGTAAGTCGATGGCTGCTGTCTAAATGAGTGCTTGCCCAATATCGTCACTTCGGAATGACGTGACGTCTTTAACACATTGTTAATTCACACCCTGGCAGGAAGATATGATGTTGCCATGGTGATGATGTGGCTGACAACCCTTATGGAGTGAATTGCATAACTATTTCATATTACTTCAGATATGATTTTTTCCCCAAAAACATTTCATGTTACAATATTGTATTACTTTTCGCCTTCATTTACAGATCATTCGTAGGATGGTGATTGAAGTCCAAATAAAACAAGATGCGTAGACACAGGCTCAGAATTAGCCTTGGCAGGTATTAAGAAATTGTCAACAATTTGATAATTTCCATTAAATAACGATGAAAATAAAAAATTTTATTATATAATTATTGATGAAATACCTATTTTTCTTCATTGCGAAAAACTGATACTTTCACATTTGACTGAAGAACATGTTAGTTCACATTTGAAAAACTCCTTTTTTTCACCATCGATATAATTATATAATAAACAGAATATTACATAGGCGCTTGGAGATACGAATTTTGTCTTCTCGTGCTGAAAATCTCCGAGATCTTTTCACACTCGAAGATAAAATTCGTATCTCCGCACGCTTATGTAATATCCTCTATATCACTTCTAAATCGAAGCTGCCTTTTCAACCAGACAATTATTCTTCTGCAAAGAAATGTCATCTTTAACAATCGTTGTTCTGGTTGTGGATTTGGCTTAAGCAGCAGTGTACTAATATCCTTTAAGAATGTTTTGCCAATATTCTGTCCCTTTCCTGTGACTCGCTATAGTTTTGTGACAACGGGTTAAGGAAATTTCGTAAATATATCTGTTCAATTGTTTTTCTCTTTTCCTCGAATCGAAGGAATTTACAAGGAATGTGACGATCAAGACATACCTTGGTCGGAAGCTAATCCTTCTCAATCGACAAACAAAAGAAAATTGTCAAATGCTGCCGTGTAAACTCTGCTAAAATTAACAGGCAAATAATAAATGAGCGAGTGGCAGGTTTGTCAATGTACCAGGGGAACTCTACACATGCGTAGTAACAAGCTTTTATGTTTTATCATGTGTCCGGGGAAGGCAAGGGGAGGTCGGCCTCACACCTCTGCAACTTAATAATACCCCCCCCCCCCAATGAGACTTTTCAAGATAGCGTCGCCCCCCATGAATTTTGACGACCCCCCCTGTCAACGCCCCTTAAGGAATAGATGATGATGATTAATAATAAAGAACTGGAAAAGCAATGACTTCCACAAATTGTTCAATGCTCATGTTTAATCTGCCGACGCCAGATTGAATTCGAGTTTAGAAGTTTATCAATGTTGCGGGGGGAAAAAACGAAGAAAAGCCAGCTTCCACAGAAGAGAAGCAACAAAAACTTCAATCGGATGCGATGGTGGGACCAGGGATCGAAGCCAAACTACAGTAATAAAAGGCGGTCTAGTAGTAACCCATTAACAGCGCACACCACCCAAGATGATGATAACAATGTTGATGGTGGTGGGATATAATAATGAGGATGGTGGTAATGATCATGACGATGATGATGATGGTGATGATGATATAATGTTGATATTGTTTGTGTGGTCCTACTTTTCCTGTTGGCCTTCAATGTTTTGCTTGCTTTAGTCATGCAAAAAGCCATATGCCCTGAAGGGCGTACTTAATAAGATAGACCGTAGTCAAAATATAAAATACAATGGAACTCCGCTCTATTGACACCCGCTTAAAACGTACACCCGCCAAATTATGGACAGTTTAGTTTGTTACACCAAAAAGCTCATACATTTGCCCGGTTCTAATATTAACCCGCTTAATACGACCACAGGCTACCTAGAGGCCACCTACAGGCTTTCTGGGACAAAGGAAAGGGGCAGTAGGGGGTAGGGGGTGGAGGAAGGGGGTAGGGGTGGGGGGTGGGGGGTAGGGGGTAGGGGTAGGGGGTAGGGGACCCAGAGAACCTATAGGCAGGATATGATCCAAGTGACACACTCTAATATGTCTTCACCTCCGCTTTGCGGACTGGTTATCTGCACACTGTATATTTTCATTTGTCAAAATTACTTGGTATTTGTAGACATTGTACCCTGTTCAAAACCAGCTGAGCGGAAATAAATGCCCGGCCCGTAAGCTATGTTCAAACACTTTTTTCTGCCTAAAAGCAATTGAAAATTTAATTTGATGTATTTTGAGTCCTAGAAAAGTACAAAACTATGAAACAGAGCGAGTTTTTTTCTGCGAATTATCTAAAAACCACGCGAGAAATGGTTTTAGAAACAAAGAGTAAGGGCTGGAGGTTTTGACCAGCAATGCTTTGCGCACCTAGTTGTTCGCTCAGCTGGAAATGAAAGATTTCTACAAGTTAATACGATTCTATTTTTTATCTAATGCTCAGTTCGTCTGGCTTAATCGTTGTTTTCATAAAAATGTATGACAAGTTTTTGTATCGATATCCCTACCCATGAATTTTTTTCCTGAGAGCCCGTATAATAGTACGCCGGGACACCCGTATAATAAGGTATGTCCCTTTGGTGTTCGTATAACCGGGTTCAACTGTATACGAGAGTACCTTTGATAGCATCCGATAAATAAACACACTGAAGAAGATCTACATCTCTAAACAAAAGAAGAAAAAGAAAAGATGCTGTTTATAACATAAATCATCATACCTTCAACAATGGTCTTCTATTTCAGGACAAATAGGTAATCGTAACTGCACTGGAAGCAATTTATTTCTACGAATATGAGATACAAACTATCGTATTTCCTCACTGTATCAAGATTTGGGCCATCAATTACACCTCGACAGCTAAGGTTCTTGAAATTATTCACTGAACTCAGAGCTATCGGTGCAAGTCCACTTTAGCAAGTGTCGGTATAGCCACGCACACCAGCGGCACACCTTGTTTAGTCAGCTGACACGTCACACAGCGCTTCAGTCAAAGATATCTTAATGCCAGTTACAATAACAACTCTGCTTCAAACTGTTTCTTAAAAGAAAAAGAAAAAGTAAAAAAAAAAAAAAAAAAACCCAGTGAGACTGGATTTTCTTCCTAAGCGTTCCTCAAGTCTTACTTACCTCAGACGGAATAATCCTACTTTAGCCAAGAGTCTATTGGGCTGTATTTTTTCAAGCAAATGCACTGAAATCCAATTTGTCCCCGGAATTAGCCGAAGAAAAGCGATAGAAATCTCCTCCGTTTATCAATGTAAAAGTTGCGCTTATTGAACGAAGAAATGGCGGCCACTTTTGATCTTTTTTTTTCTTCTTCTTTTTTTTTTCCTTCAACGGAAAGATTTAGTACGAATTCCGACTACAAATTACCCACGGCGGTTCTAAAACATCCATTATTTGCGAAAGTCTTTGATTTTTAGCGTATCCTAACTTTATGAATTGTGGCATATGATAAACTGATAGCTCTAATGAGAATCATAATGATCTTTCTGGCCAGTAATGATTTATTTACTATTTTATCATCGTCTTCCCATTAATTCAAAAGCGCAGATCACACACACGTAAATTACTCGCAGAATGCTACCAATGGCGTAGTCTGACTTGTATTTGATCTTGTTGGATCGATTTAATTTGTTTCATTCTTTCGATAATCAGGCGATAATCAAAAGATAAAACTTATCAGCCACTAGTGTTCAATCCCTCCCGTGTGGGCATCTGAAAATGTCTTTTTTTTTTCCGGTCATTTTCTTTTGTTTCTCTTGTTTGTTCATTCTTTCTCAGAGTTTTTTGTTTGTTTCAGGGGCGGATCTAGGGAAAGGTGCAGGGGATGCGCACCCCCTCTGAAATGAGCAATTCACAGTCAATTATGGCTTTATTATCATCTACATTTGGTGTTCGAGTCCCAAAGATAAATGGTGCAGCCCTCCCTAAAAAAAATCCTGGATCCGCTCCTGTTTTTACCTTTTTTGCCCTCATTTGCTCGGTCTCTTGCTGTTTCATTCACTCATTCATTTATTCGCTCAGCTGTTCGCTCTTTCGTCCGTTTGTTTCAGTTTGTTTGCTTGGTCGCTTTTCCATTCATCCGTTTATGCATTATTCCTTTCGTCACTTGTTCAGTGTTTCTTACTAGATATTCTGTTAATTAGTCAATATAGTTCGTTCGTTCGTTCGTTCGTTCGTTCGTTCGTTCGTTAAATAGTTAGTTAGTCAGTTTCTCCTTCCACTACATTTTTGTGGGCTCCCTGTGTGGTTTTATTTCAGCCATTTTGAAATAAAACCACAGGGAGCTCAGAAATACCGTGACACGTATAGCATTTCGTGACAGTATTCCAAGAACCAGGGGACTCCCCATAACCATTGCAAAATATGTTTTTGTAAATTATCAGATGAATTAACTTTTGTGAAATCGAAATCCGTGCTGCCGAATCCGGCGGAAAGTCATCGTAATGTCAGGCTGCAATTTTGAGGAGATGCTCTATAGTTTTCCATGTCATTTTACATGGGAACACTTAGATATAGGAAGCGTTGGTCGCACTTTGGAAATGAATATCGACCACCTACAAGAACACATCCAAAAGACCATCCAAGGTACTGAAGTACAGTCATACAACTTAATGGGCTTCTACAAGACACAGCAGAAGTGCTTCCAAGAAGCAAGGGAGTATTTTATTAAGGCTCTGGAGTATACTGTCACAGATGATGAGAAGATCGTTTCTCTTGCTTGTCTGGCCTGGCTGACGTGGAAAGAGCAGAAATCAGAGTGCTGCCTTCGCGAGAAGATAAAGGAAGTGAAAAGGATTATTAATGAAAGAGAAAATGAAGTCATCTCAGAGGTATTGACTGAAAAGGCATTTTCTATTGCCAACAGTGGATTTACTCTCGTGGGGTTCAAAGAAGGCTACCGCTGCATCACTAAAGCACTGAGCTTGAGATCAGGCCGAATGGGAATGAAGTTCATCAAGGCTATCATTATGAAGGACCTTTATAAGGAATTGATGATTCCATGTTCCCCAGTCGAGAGCCCAGAAGTCTTAGAGATGCAGCAAAACTGGAAAGAAATTATAGAGGCCTCTAAAAATGACACGGAATACTCCGACACGATTTATGTCAAGTCGTTGATTGAATATGCAGAATTTCTGCACAAAAGAAGCTGGGATTATGGTGAAAGTGGTAGAAAATTGGCTGAAAGAGCAGAGCGAATCGCTGACAAGTCCAATCCTGTGATCATGAGGAGCTTGGCTAAATTTTACATTCTTTCTTCCAAGCACAACACCAAGATCCTTGAAAAAGCAGAAAACATCCTTGATAAAATTCTAAAAGAAAAACCCAGTTGTTCTAGAACCCTTCACCTGAGAGGCCTGCTGTTCTTTGATAAATACAGATTTGCAGCAAAGGAAAACAAGGAAAATTACTTCAACGAAGCAAAAGCCTGCATCTATAAATCATGGCAGGCTAATGGAAAGAAAGATGTTTTACCTGCCCTTGACCTTGTACGCATTTGTCAACAGAAGTATGAAGACACCAGTGAACATCAAATTATAATGGATGTCGAAGTCCTCTTCA
Source organism: Stichodactyla helianthus (assembly GCA_015163945.2). Taxonomy (NCBI): domain Eukaryota; kingdom Metazoa; phylum Cnidaria; class Anthozoa; order Actiniaria; family Stichodactylidae; genus Stichodactyla; species Stichodactyla helianthus. Next base: position 879 of record WUAP02142522.1, on the reverse strand, counting down.
GAGAAATTTTTCAGGATGTGGACAAACTTCACTGTTCCTCAAAGGCTCTTCTACATAAATGTTATGGCGTGTTCTTGAAGACCCACGGCAAGGTGCTGATACTTTCTCATTTAAAATTGTCATTTCAGTATGATCCAGTGAGCGAAACCCAAGTGTTGAGACATCCTTTGTGGGACCTGGCAAGAGAACTGTCCTTGTCCACAGATTTCAAAGATCAGAAAGAAGCAGCCGAGTTACATGAATGGATGAATAAAAAATTATCAAGTAGAGATTGACTAAGAGAAGAAAGAGATCTTATCTGTGAAATCAAGCAAACATATCAGTAAATATATTTTAGTGACATTTCTAAAAAAGAGTTGTACTAGAGATTGATTTCAGAGTAAAACAATTTTTTTTCAAAATAAGTTTAGTGTAGTGTAGTGTGGTGTAATGTAATATAGTGTGGTGTGGTGTAGTGTAGTGTTTATGAAACATATTTCTGGTTTAGTTGACTTAAGGTAATTCCGTAGAAATAAAAATGCACATGGAATTTTCATGAAACTTCGCACAGGAGTAATTTTTGAGTGGTTTATCCACAAAATGAAATAAAAAGGGGGTCACCGTGTTCGTTTTTGCGCTGGATAATTTTAAAGTACACCATCTTTTGTGTGTTGAAATAAACAGTCTAAAATCGAAATCGCGGTAAACAAAATTCACTTCTTGAAACTGAGTATTTCTAGACTCTAAAGTAAACTCTTTTTCACTCTTTGTATAACAATCTAGCAATATGATGCTATAAATTGACATGAAAATGCAGTTGTTGAGCGAAAGAAGGTAAAATTGGACGATATTATGTACCCTCGTAGCAGCGTGAAAACAGCTTTCAACGACTCGTTTAGG
>WUAP02142511.1:0-11993 GCA_015163945.2 Stichodactyla helianthus | reverse complement strand
CTCTAAATCTTTTGAGACTAAGAAGTCTTTTTGGATAATTCCTGCGCCCTTGGGGGCGCAGAGAATTAAAATCCGTGAGCCATTTAAGTTTTTTATGCGCGAATCCCGCAATGGCGCGGTCTGGTCAGAACACTGCAAAGATGTGCGCACACTTACCAATAACTAAAACACACTGATACTGTCCACTAAGAACCATCAGTCTTGCTAACATGATTGCTGATGATGCCGATGAACAGTTATTGTTTGTGTTAAAAACTGGAACACCTGTAAGTCCAAGCTCTGCAATAGCAGGTAAATCATCATCATCACTATCATTGCCAACACACACTACTACCATCATTCACCATTATTACCAATGTCATCATCATTATCATCATCACCATGGCCACCATCATCATCATTATCACCACATAATCATCATTGTCATCATTTGTTCCCATGCTCATCATCCTCTTCACCATCACAAACACCATTGCCACCACCACATCACCACTTAATTTCTAAAGCCTGTGTAAACAAAACTCTTTCACAAACCATAAACTGCTCTCTGTCCTAAAAGAATAAAGACAAGATAATATTAGAGAAATTTTACCATTTCATATAGTAAAAGTTTTTTATACCACTTGATGAACTATGTTTCTAATGTTTCTATGATTTCACACTCCATTCATACCTGAGGTGGGTTCTCCATAACAGTAGCTGGCTGCCACTGCACCAACCAGACTGTATGGTATACCAGCATCATTCAAAGCAGCCGTCCCTGCTTCTCGTGCCATATCTGATTAAAAGAAAATATACAATGTAACACATTAACACAGCTGATTTAGAGGGATGGAAAAACTTCTGAGAACTTGCAGTAGACAATGAAATTAAGTATATTCCCTTACAGAAAATACAGAAAAACATATGGCCCCAACCCCTCCCCCTAAAAATGTTTCAAACGTTTAGCCACACCCGTTGGGCAGATAAATAATCCTCACTGTTGATGTAATTTCACATACAAAATAAGTTAAATGTAAAGCTTGCAAAACGTAACTTATTTTATATGTACTAACCTGGGTAGTCCCACATTTTAGTTAACGGCTTCTCAAACCTGAAATCAAAACATTATAAAGAAATCTTTTTAGGCATTCTATTAGCTGAATCATAATATTAAAATATCTCAAGGATTAGCGTACTTTGTCATTCCAACACCAACAACATAAATAGGTTCTTTCTGTAGGTACCGGAGCACAAAAGACGTCATTTCTTTCAAACAAAGATGGAAAACAATAGATTCAAAGGCCAACTATTGTGTAGAACAACAAAAGACTCCGGTACATGCAGAAAGACCCCATAAACACCACCATCGTCCGCCATATTGATTTCTTGCTACCCCAGGAAACCCAAATGTAAATATGTGACTAAAAGGAGGCTTGTGATTGGTTGATTTGTCGTCTGAGGTAAATGCTTTGCGCGGTCAAATAAAGGAAAACAAGAAAAGTCAGATTTTCCATTTTTTCGCTATTTTTTCGACACATTTGAAATCGAAAATGTGAAGCCTACACCGTCATGTCGGTCGTAGATGCTGCCTTCTACCTCAAGGATGCTACGATAGGCGCAGGGAATTTGTTTCGTGATACAGTAGTCCGTGTTTGTCTGTCTTGTTGTATTGTCGTTGCTTTAATATGGGCGGCTGTTCTGATGTTTATCAGCTTTTACTATGCCTACATGCCGACTGTACACCACACACAGCCGGTTTTTCTCAAATTCTCGTAAGTATTAAAGCTATTTCTCACTCCACGTAACCTGTTGTATCATCTATTGAGTCTTAGTCTCTTGTCTTATTTTCGATATTCTAGGTCAGATTGTGGTAGTAGACCAAGGGATGGTCTCTGCTCTTTCCCTGAAGCGAACGTTACTCTCAGTAAAGGCGAAAGGGTAAGTCAACATATGATTTACAAAACCAAGCTTTAATTTATCTGAATGTTTGATAAATGAGAGAAATATTATTTGGGAGTTTGGATGTAGACATAAGGCGGAAAGTAAGCCTAATTGCATGTCACGATACGTCAAAGATCATCACGCCAACGTCAAATGGCAACCATTTTGTGCAGCCCGGTGGGTTGAGTTGTATGCTTAAAACAGTTAATGTAGTAGTAGTGTGGGTTAGTGTGAACGTGCTAGAAATACTATGTGTACAGCCAATGCTCACCCCTCCCCCTATGGGGAAGGAACAGGTGTTTCTTCCATGTAAGGGGGGATGTGAGCAGTGGCTGTATGCAAGCTAATTGCCATGACACCATAACCATTAACTGAGTTGGCAGATTTAGGGGGAGGGTGCTTGGGGGTTGACACCCCCTAAAGACAGGAAAATCCCTTTCCACACTGCTATTGTGCCCCTTTCCAGGGATAGAAATAGAAAAAAAATGGCAAGACAGTTGTTTTATTTTTTGCAGAACAAATAATTTTGGTGGAGCAAAATGTTCCCTGCCTGTTTATTTTCCATTTGGCAGCTCAAAAGGTTTTTGTCTACTGCTAGTAAAATTTGACCTGCATTTTGGCCACTGGTAGGCTGCTATTTCAAGCCCTGCTTTCACTCAATAATAATAATAATAATGGGATACTTATATAGTGCATTTCACGCAAGTCTCAATGTGCTTTACAATCATTGTTTATGGAGGACTTTACAGGCTTCATATTAAGGCGCCAATGGCAGCTGCGCAGCTTACAATCATGAGTAGATAATTAGTATTAGTATGTTATGCCTCCAAATTGGGGTAGACTGTTGAATCAGTAGACAATCCCCTACACAAATACAATACAATACAATACACAAATACTGTAGGTATGCAATCCCCTAAAGACAGATGCCCTTCAGACTGCCATGGTACCCCTTTCACAGGTGCACCCTCCCCTAGAAAAAATCCTGGATGCACCTGGCTATCTAATCAATCTATAGCCCTTATGTACAGAACTAGATACACATTAATAATATACAATAAAACCATACTACATAAGAACTATGGTATTTCTGTGCCTCCTGATTATCAATCAAATTTACTAACAACCTTTAATAAGGGGAGGGGGCTGGTGCATTTTTCTTATGCTATGCATGCCACTCTTGCCATACCCCTACTGCAAATAAAAACTTGCTGGCCCCCTTAGTATCTTGCATAAATTAATATGACACCTCAAATGCCTGCACAGATTTTTTTGACCCTCCCCTTTTAGTTTGCATGAAAAATAATGGCCCTTCTTCCATTTGCAGCAGCACCCTCCCCCCTCTAGTTAATCAATCAATCAATCAATCATTTTTTTATTTTTGGTACTGGTATCTTGTACACTAAATTACATTGATTGTGTTTCAAAAACTACTATGATGAGAATAAGACTAAATAATGAGTAGTCTGCAATATAAGAATTATTTTATTATTTTATTATCCCTTAGATACTGATGAGAGGCCAAAAGTATCAAGTGTATATTGATTTAGACATGCCTTATTCACCTGCAAATGAACAACTAGGTTAGTTTGATTTTATTTACTCAATCATAATCCTAGCACAACTGTTTTCTATAGGCCACCCCCACCCTCCTTCACAGTAGGGGGGATATCCAAAGAATGAAAAGAATTTGAGAAGGGTACATTGTGCAATTCCACTTTCATCTATACTCATAATGAGTTTTGGAATGCTCCTTTCAGTAGATTTCCACAGTTCTTTATGATTTGCACATGCAAGTGAGGTCAGGGGACAAAAACTTTGAAAACTGATTGTAATTTTGGGGAAATACATCTAGTTTGCCTAAACAAGAATAGGAAAAGTTCAATTATTCATATATTCTATCTGGTAAAACCATTTACACCCTTTGTTTGTATTTAAATTCACATTTGTCCAAATGCTGTTTGTCTTCTGTTCAATTTCTGAAGTCTCCTTCATGTACTTTGCTCCAAACCAGACCCTGACCTCGCTTGTGCATGCTAAATCAAGAAGAATCATGGGTAACTCTGGAAAGGTGCATTTCTAAGGATTAGAGGGTCTGACCCATCATTATCAGTAATTTTTGAAGTGGGGGGCTCTCTTGATAAAATAGGTGGCTGTGTTCTGAACTAGATTATCATTAATTGACACTGCTGATCATAAAATAGCCATTGGGTAGAGGTGAAGTACCTGGCCACCAACCATTAGTAGCTGCCTTCTATGGAATCCTCAGATGATGAATAAATGTATTGTTTTGATACTCAGGAATGTTTATGGTCAAAGTGAAGTTTTTATCAAACTCTGGCAAGACTGTAGCTACATCATCGCGATCAGTAAGTTTCATTTTGAGCTCAATTATCATGGACATAAACTAGCTTTAAATTAACAGTGACTGAGGGTCTGTATTTTAGTAGCAGTGCTTGATGACATATTTATTACATTACACAGACTACGGTGGGCACAGCAAAGGAATAACATGCCAGTTATGTAAAACAATGTGAAGTTTTTTCAAAGTTCATGAATGAGACTTTTACAAAATGTTTCACTTATTCAGACACTTGTAATATATTAAACATATTTACACTTTTTAGCTGGAATATCTTCATGTTAACTTGACATCATTTTCCTAGAAAGCCTTTTGTCACTGAGTCATTATTCTGGTCCACTGCTATTTTTAATCTCTTTTTTTTCAATAAAAATTATAACTTGCTTGAAAAAAGGGTTTAAGATTCTTGTTATCAATGATTACTCTTTTGCTTTTTGAGTATGGACATTTAAATTTTTCAACTCTACATTTTGACATGCAAGATATCATTTTCTCGGGCATTCTACAAGTTGTATGCTTGACATAATCCTTTGTTTTTGCAGTGTATGCTTCATTTTAAGTCAGGCCCATTAAAACTCCTGCATACAATTTTCATGTCACTCCCTCTTATTCTTGGGTTTTCTGAGGAGAAGCAAAAAGTTGCCATCAATGTATTTGAGAGTTATGTGGATGATTCAGTAAGTTGACTACAAAATAGGATATGCTTAGTAGTATTGTATTACAGAAATCTAAATTGGGACACACCAAACTTAATTTTTTCAGTCCCCCACCTCTTAACCTGTCCCCTCTTGGGGTAAGGACTAAGCAGGGTCTGTATGCATTTGGAAAGTCTTGAAAAAGTTTTGGAATTTGGTAAAACGTTTTCGAAGCTTTTCCAGTTTTGGTAAAACATGTTTGATTGCTTGGCTATGTAAAGTCATGGAATTTTGTTTTAGGGCTCAGTAAATAAAACAAATAATTACCTTGTCTGGATTTTCCAACATTTGTATTACAGATTGTTAAAACCATGGATATGAAAGTTTCAGTTTATGGGCTTTGGAAAATATTGGAATAGTTTTAAAAATTTTAACAGCAAAAGGCTGTACGAACCCTGACTAAAGTAAAATGGAAGAATAAGTGACTGGAAAAAGTTTGGGGTATGTTGAAAATGTACACTGAAGATGTAGATAACCTGGGGGTTGACTGGAAAAAGTTTGGGGTGTGTTGAAAATGTACACTGAAGATGTAGATAACCTGGGGGGTTGACTGGAAAAAGTTTGGGGTATGTTGAAAATGTACACTGAAGATGTAGATAACCTGGGGGCTTGACTGGAAAAAGTTTGGGGTATGTTGAAAATGTACACTGAAAATGTAGATAACCTGGAGGGAGGGGGGAAGGGAGGGTCCTGTGTTAAATGGACCATTGTATATCGTAATATTTCTCTTTCAGTACCATCCAGTCACTAGCGTTAATATCGTCATCATGGCAAAGCATATTGAAGTATATGGTGCTTTTCTTAGAATAGAAGCACAGTTTTCAGGCTTTAGGTAAGTGAGGACAGCGAGGAAATCTCCTTAGTTTATACGCCTAATCCAAAAATCGTTGCCCGAGCTGAAAGCAGTAAGCAAGAAGCTGAAGACCGAAATGAATGCTGGATTGTCCTACAATTTATTCAAAACAGACTTATTTCTATAGAACTGCGTGTGATATGTGAACACTCACGTTAAAATGTTCATGGTCTAATTTGAATAATCATTTCGGTCGTCAGCTTCCTGTTTCCAATGTTGCTTTCGGCCCGGACAAAGATTTTTGAAATAAGTGTATAATATATTTCTTCCTGCAACTTGCAGTAAGAATTCGAAATCCTAATGTGATGGCCTTTTTTCTTGTAGATTCATTCTGTTTAATTGGCCTATGTCGTCTGCCTTGGTCTGCATATCAGCCAATTTTATTGTCATTTGTATAATCTTTTTCTTCGCTTATAATGCATTTACACCTGATCCAACTGAGCAAAATAATGTCGAGATAGAAACAGAAGAGGGTGGGCAGGAAAGGCTTTACAGCGAAGCAAGGAGGAGAGACTTGGGTAGCAGTGAGCGAAGAGTTCCAAGAAGCCCGGTTCGAATCGCACCATCATCTACACAACAACAAAATGGTAGGTCAAGAATCCAAACCACTCACACAAGACACAGGGTAGCAAATTTACACAGTGCTTCGTCCATACACCTTCATCCTCCTTGCTGCAACAAACCAAGGCGTAGGCTAAGATCTGCGTCTTTTCCTCCGTGCAGGTGGGAGCCACGTGACTATGAGGCAGCGTCTGGCTCGCGTATGGGAGAGACTGTACGTAGTTCACCCGGTATACCACGTCGAGATAGTACGTCTATGCATTTTGGGTTTCAGGTGGGCAGTACTCAAGATTATTCTCTCCCTTATCATACTGGTGCTGAAGGTACTAGAGATAGCGAGGGCATGTCTGGGGTGGTTTCTCAACATTCCATCAAACCACGGTCATTGATGAAGAAAAACAATATCAAAGATAAGGATTTAACAGTTAAAAATCTAACCGTGATTAAAAAAGAGAAGAAGATGAAAACTTTTGCTGGAGTTAATGGCAACCAAGAAGTAAACACTGGCAGTCATGTCAGTAAAGAGGAATTTTCTTTGTACACTATAATCGACCCGAAGTCAGGCCGTAAATTTTATAGTTACTCTGATTTCCAAGTCAAGAAAGCTATTAGTGCTAAAGAAAGGGAAAATCAGCCAATCACTGACAAGCAGTCAAATGCTATTGTGCCCTTATATGGCAATGAGAAACTGAATAGTACTAATGGAAAGTTAAAGAGCGAAGAACATCCCAAGTTGTTAGAAGATGAAAAGAAATCCGTCCTGAAAAGGCGTTCTTCCAACAAGACGCGAGCGAAGTTTGGACTGTCTTTTAGAAAGATGTTACCAAGGAGATAGCACGTCATGTGGGAATAGTTGGTACTTTTCTGGCATTTTGATTGGTTCGTTATTCGAGAGTCTAGGACTATAAATAAATGTTTCATTTTTGTAAAACAAGACGCTCTAAGAGCGTAAACTGGGTTGCCTGTGCTGTGCGCCAGTCTCGAAGCAAGCATGCGCGTTGGAGCCGAGGTGGCGAATAGAAAAAAGCGGACGGCATTTTTAGACTGGTTTGCCACAGGCAGCCCAGTAAATATATACTTTGTTTGATTGTAAATAAAAAACTGTTAAAACTAAGTTAAAGATCGCCATCGTTTAAAAAATTTAAAGGTGATGCAATAATCATTTCATGGATTTATTTATTCAGCGTAAAATCGTCTTGTTTGCTTCGGTAATTTTAAAAATAATAATAATTTTAAAAATAATGATAATTTAAAAAATGATAATAACAATGCGGCTTCGAGTCTAATCTTCATAAAACGAAAAGCTGTGAAGCATTTGTCCTGCGTTGTTTTTGCACGGAAAAGGTAAAACTTGTCAACCGAAATAAAACTTTCTTCCTTTTCAAGCCTCGTTAATAGACCTCTTTACCTTCGTCGTTTGTTTACCCATTTCAGACCACGTGACGTCACTCTTGGGAATTAATTTTTTCTTATGTTAATAGGTTAACATTTTCATAATAAAAAAACAATTCCCAAGAGAATGTCACGTGGTCTGAAATGGGCAATTTGCATACGAAGGTAAAGAGGTCCATTTGCGTCGAAAAGTAACAAAGAATGGTTTATTTTATACTAGAGACGCATAATGCGTCCGGACGAAGTTGGGCCAAAAAAATCTAATGCGTCTTTTTATGCGTCTCCAAGTTCCTCTCGTATAAAGACGGGCAGAAGACGTACACGAAGTTGTTCGTCTTTCAGGACGCATAATATCAAAATCTTTGTCTGGACGCCTAATGCGTCTTCTGCCCGTCTTTATACGAGACGACCATGGAGATGCATAAAAAGACGCATTAGATTTTTTGGCCCAACTTCGTCCGGACACATTATGCGTCTCTAGTATAAAAACAGCCAATGTAACAATAAAGGTCTGTTAACCAAAGATAAGACGCAAAATCCAATCAAGGAAATGCAGAAATTGCCGTTTACTTTCTGTAGCGGTAATGAAAGACTTTGTGAACGTCATTTTTGCATCTTCTCTTTTGTATGTGAAACTACCGATAGGTTTTGCTAAGAGCAGAGAGATTCTTCATTTTGATAAACAATTATGCGATGTTATCAGTCGACAGCATTTTTAAGGTTCCGTTTTACTTCTCACCGAGAAGATGTTAGTTAATATATGATTTGATCCGAAGTACCGTACTTAAATTATAGCGAATGAAAAAGTACAAAACTGTGTGAGCGTTGAATTTTTGCTTTGTTCAAAAGTTATGAAAGTTTAAAATTGGAGTGTCGAAAACTTTCCAGGTTCGATTGACGTTTTACCCCATAAAAGACAAAAAAAAATCAAAAAATAGCAAAACGCTCACACAGTTTTTTTAGATATCTTTCTCTAATTGACGTAGCGCAGTTCTTTCGGATACACGCGCTAACGCGATGTCCATTAGTTCATGTCCTACGGAACATTAAAAACATGAGATGCCCCATTTGTGCCGTTTATATGGCGTTCAATTTGTGCAAAAAATAAAAATGGCTATTGATAACTACCAATCGTACATGCAAAATTCGAATCGTTATCGCTAAATTTGCAATCGATAGTGCTAAAAGAAAAATAGTACACCGTAAATTTTGAATCGTTATCGCTAAACTCGCAATTGCTAGTGCTAAAATAAGAATCGCGCACTCAAAATCGTTATCGTTATTGCAAAGTTGCAATCGGTAGTGCTAAAATGAAATCGCACGAGTAAAAGCCATATCGTCATCGCTAAACTTGTGATCGCTAGTGCTAAAATAAGAATCGTACATTCAAAATCTAATTGTTATCGCTAAACTTTCAGTCACCAGTAGCTAGTGCTTAAATTACTTAGTGTTAACCGTGAAAGCATAGTTAGTAGAGGGGACTGGCAGTCCCCTATACTAACTATGGTGAAAGGTAATAGGCCTCTTTAGCTTCGTATGCAAATTGCCCATTTCAGACCACGTGACATTCTCTTGGGAATTGTACCTTTATGATGAACTTGTTAACTATTAACATACGAAAGAATCGACTCCCAAGAGTGACATCACGTGGTCTGAAATGGGTAAACAAACAACGAAACTAAAGAGGTCTATTCGGAAATCAAGCACGATCTGGATGTTGGTGAAAAAAAGTTGGCTATATACTAACAGAGGACTGAAGTTAAATAAAACAAAATCACGTCTGTCTCACGTCTGATTATAGATCTATTATCGGCTGATATCGATTTCTGAGACCATGGAGCGGGTTTTTTTCTATTACCTTTCACGGTTAGCACTAGCGATTGCAAATTTAGCGATAACGATTCAAGTTTTGCATGTACGAATGGTAGTTATCAATAGCCTTTTTATTTTTGGCACAAACTGAACGCCATACGTTTAAGGCCCGGCATTGGTTCAGACATTAAAAATTTGCTCTCATAAAATGATTATTTAACTGTTATCGCTGTCAAGCGCGTTACGAATGTCAATCAAAGTTGTGGGTGAAGTGGGAGTCACGTGACAAGTGAAATCTAGTACGCATGCGTGCTTTCATGCTTTTGAAGCCGCTGTTCCAACATTTCAGAGAACTAAAATAAAATATAAATAAAAATAAATAAATGAATGAATGAATGAATGAATGAAAATAAATAAATAAATAAACTGATTGAGACTAAACATGTTTAAAATCGACTATCAGGCTAAGCGTCAAGCTATTTTAGGTATAGATGCTTCCCGACTAGGTACGTTCTATTCGATGTCGAAGTCCGTAGAAATTGTACACAGGATGCCTGGCCCTATGCTGCTTGAAAATCATTTTAATTTCACGTGAAAAGCGACTACGGAAGATAAACAAGAACTGAAGCGGTCCAGGTCTTTGGAGTTTTCATTTGGTTGAAGTCAAAAGAAACAACACAGCTAGGCATGAATAAACGTCCTTAATTGTTTTTTACTCTTGGATATCTGCTAAGTGACACAAGTCCTACAACATATTATTCAGCCAACCGCGATCCTGATGAAACGATATATGAAAAGATCACGATACTGAATATTTTGCCAAACCAATTTTAGTGGCGCGCTAGCGATATTTTTGGCTCCGAAACGGAGGGGTGGGGGGGCTGCAGTCCCCTGCCCCCCTGCTCCGCCGCCTCTGATTTTACTTTGACATTCAGTAAATATTTCCCAAAAAATCGACACAATTAACGAAGGACTAAGTAAACAGTGAGACAGAACATGAGGTTTCCTTAAAGTACAAATAAATTGTTTTAAAATAGATATGTTGCTAGGTAGTCTCATCTTGTGTTATGGATGTTATGTTTCTCTAGCAAAAAAAACATTTTATTAAACTAACACTCCCGAGCTTTCGGACGGTCGTCCATCATCAGGGTGATCTGAAAGAGCATAAATTACAATATATATACAAAAATAAAATTTACAAGAAAATAGATTAAAATAACATACTAAAAATATGAATGAATATTATCATGATAATATAAATAACTACAATAAACATTAATTAAGCGCATATCCAATTATACTCTATGTGCTAAAAAAAAGCCAAAAAATACAAGAAATATAAATATTACTAAAATATTTTTGAAATATGTAGATATAAGAAACTATTTTTAAATAAATAAATTAGATAAAATATATGATTTTAAATCAATAACTTATAAATGTCAGGCAAAGTACGACCATTGTCTCTGTTATTAGCAATTGCTGTTCCTTTTTCTTTCTCAATGTACCACGCCTCTTTCCATTTACGTTGGTTCTCTCTGCATAATACTTGCATCCTATCGAAAGTAATATTATGATCGAGTCCATACACATGATCAGCTAAAGCAGACTTTTCCGTTTGTGACAATCGTACATTTCTCATGTGTTCCTTTTTTCTAGTATCTAAGGCCCGACCAGTCTCACTTATGTAGTGGATACTACAATCGTTACAAGGTATATCATAAATGATTCCAGTCTCTTTAGAAGATAATATTCGATCCTTGGGTCTCATAAGGCTGTTCTTCAAAGTAGATGATGGTTTCATGGCTACCTTAAAGTCATAACCTTCCAAAGTTCTTTTTAAAAGTTCAGTAGTACCTTTGATATAAGGCAGGGTTATCCATCCTTTATTACCTTCACGTTCTGTTTCTGTCGTTGTACTTCCAATTAGTGTCTTACCGTTTTGTTCTATTTTTCTCTTCACTCTTTTCAAGAATTTCGATGGATAGCCATTGTTACTAAGTGACTTAAAGACATGCTGGTCTTCCTTCTCTTTACTCTTTACATCAGAGCTAATACGTGCTGCTCTTATAAATAAAGCTTTGGCGACCGACTCTTTGTGTTGTAAAGGATGGTGTGAATCAAAATGCAAATAGCGGTCTGAATGTGTTCCTTTCCTGTAAACTTTCGTACTAATAATAATAAATTGTAATATTATTTACGGCCATAGAATTCAAGCGATCCAAATGAACTTGTGGTTCGAGGAAGCTCAAAGTCCCGGCCGGATGAAAACCACATGGAACCCAAACAATGTATCATTTTTATCATTCACATATTTCTTTCCGGTGTTTTGATTGGCTGAGGAAACTGCAAATAACTGCGTACAAATAATATTCTGCACATGCGCATACGATTT
>WUAP02142500.1:0-11994 GCA_015163945.2 Stichodactyla helianthus | reverse complement strand
GCGGGCTTTAGAATGTCGTATTAAGCCAGTAAAGCTGTGTTTATAATCTTAATCTGAAGAAAAGTGCATGGAAAGTCTAATAATGTTCCTATCACAGTACAGCTGCACGGAATCTGTGAGATAAAAAGACATTGCTAGTCAACTTCGCCTCCATTTTTGATTCTGTCGGCCCTTAGACCTCGTTTTCATGCTTACGTCGTAAAGTTGTAGAGCGAGAGAGAGAGAAGAGCGAAACAGGTGGATGTAAAAAGAAAAAGTAATAAAAAAGGTCAGTAATGTACCAAACTTCGGTAGTGCAATTATGGCGGAGAGACCAATCAGAATCTCTTCCAAAATGGAACCCAGTTAGAATTAACATCAAACGGTGCTTTTGTTTTACAAAATTAGGCTTTTTTTAATAAAGATGTGCACCTATTTCAAAAATGATTCACTGATAGGAAGTCATTTCTAGCACTTATAGTAGCTGTTATATAAATCATGTGGTTTTGGAATGGTCTATTCAATCGCGTAACTCGGTTGCCGAAAACAAACTTTTTTGCTTGTAGGTCTTTACATGGCATTGTTATTTCTAACTACCTGTTCTACTCTGCATTTATGTAGGTCTGGTTCCACTCAGGGATGAGCACAAAGACAGAAGACTTTGAATTATGTACAAGAATAGAGAATGTGCGCTTACCAAAAGAAGGGTATTTTGGGATATCTGCTGCTACAGGAGGTCTTGCTGGTTTGTATCTTATGGATGGACATACTGTGATGTTAATAAACATCTTTTTCATGTTTACGCCAACCTTTTTAACAACGGGTTTTGCTGCATTGCATTGGATCCAATTAATACACCCTTTTCTTCATTCTTAAGTGTTAACAAGAGGTCTACAGATTACAAGTTTTGTGCCTGGTGTAAGGATTGCCGGAAAGAGTTCTAAACAGTTCAAAGTCCTTAATTTCTCTTAATGTTCATTTTGTTGTTTCAGATGATCACGATGTGTTGGCATTCAGCACTTTGACTTTGACACCACCTCAAGAAGGGGTAAGTAAAGACTAACTACATGTAAAGACTAAGACATACAAAAACTAAATAGAAACTAGTATAGAATGCATGGTTTTATGATAAATACAAAGAAAGAAATGAAGTCTTACTATCTGAATAGCAATTTTTAGTTGACCACTTTCCGTACATTGGTTCAAAGGTCCAACACAAAGCCTTCAGTTTAGGCTACAAGAAAGTTTGAATTCAAATTTGATAATCGTACCTTCAGTGGAATGCCTTGTATTTGACTAGTGAACCGATGTACGGAAAGCAGTCAAATCTTCGTTTGCACGTTACATGTAGGTCATTCCGGGCATGATGGGGGAATTTTACAAATGATTTCTCTTTAGGCCCTTAATTGTCTATATAATTCACATGAGAGAAATGCTTTTGTCTTTTGATCCTCTAGGAAATGGTTGGAATCCGTCAATAGAAAACTACATAAAGGATTAAACGATTAAACAGAGGGGCATGTGTTCGTTACCCCCTCCCCTCCAATGAACGACATGACGTCTGATTGGGGGGGGGGGGGGGGAAAGGATTACATCCAAGTGAATCTGGTCTTTTGGTGTGATGTGCATGTAAAAGGGAAAATATGAATGACTCATGCTTTTTTCTTGCACTTAGGCTGCCCCAGGGACAGGACTTTCTCAGGAAGAGCAAGAAAAACTTACTAAGCAATATGAAAAGTATCAGCAAAAGCTTGAACAACAGAAAAAAGAGTGAGAAAAATATAATTACTTTAAATTGACCTTTTCAACCTGGGTGTAAAGTTTTCCCATTTCACACGTGTCATTTGCTTGGGTGTTGTTTCTTTGTTTCTCGCCAGCACTTTGGAAGACACAAACCTCAAACAGAGGATTTTTTCCTCAAGGTCTAACACATAAGCGACAGAGCAGAAAAACGCGGCGCATGCGCACTAGAAATTCTCTAAAGACAGTCCAAGATGGCGGTCGTCAACACGGGGTTCGATGCTTGTTTTTAGTGGTCTCTTGCAGCCTTACTCGTAGAGGGATTTTCAATTTAGCCTCAAATTTCAGTCCTGTTATCCCAGAAAATGCTCGGAAGCTTAATGTCTTCTACTGTTTTAGCCAATATCATCGTAAAAGATGCTCTTTGTAAGTAGGCAAATTGTCTTTGCGAGTTTTGTAAGTTCGCACGTGGATATATAAGCTTGCAAATTCACCACTGGTCTTATGAATTAATGCTACAGAAAAAATAAAATACAACTTTTGAAATTTTAATGCGAATTTTCAAACGAAGCATTTGAAGTCCAGGTATTGTTGGTCCAGAATTTCAGTACTCATAAAACATGGTTCATAGCAAGCCGCCAATTTGATTACAAATGTGTAAAATTGATCCAAAAAGTGACATTGAACTAATTGATAAGCAAATGTGGCTTAATCGTACTGAAGCTAAAAGAAATACACTGATAAACGTACAAATGTAAAGTTCTCAAATTGTCAAAAGTAGTTGTAGGGTGGAGGGGAGTTGGATTTTCACATGAAATTGTGTTTGTTTTAAACATTAGTAAGACAGAAACAATTGTAGGGGACATTTGGGTTTTATTATGCTAATTTTTTCATCCCCTTCCCAAACAAGATGCAAGAAATAATCAGGCTCTTCCACGTGTACCCAACATAACCAAAACACTCGCACAATTTTCGCTACATGTACCCCTCCCCTTTTGAAGTGCATAACAAATAATGACCTCCCTTATTTGAATCTCCTCCCCACTGATTAATTATAAGCCACAGAGAAATGTTGCTATCCATTCAATCTTTTCCCTGTATTTGACAAAATCGGTATAAATGCTTCAAGAGGGACCTATATTCCTGTTGGAAACACATGGAGGAGAAGCAAACTCTTTATCCAACATCACATTGCATGTAAGCTATACTGAACTCAGGACAAGGAAGGTAAATTTTGGTTTACAACTAAAGGCAGCTTTAATACATGGAATAGAGGAATAATATTGAAGTTATTA
Organism: Stichodactyla helianthus; assembly: GCA_015163945.2. Classification (NCBI taxonomy): domain Eukaryota; kingdom Metazoa; phylum Cnidaria; class Anthozoa; order Actiniaria; family Stichodactylidae; genus Stichodactyla; species Stichodactyla helianthus. The sequence continues at coordinate 8,980 of WUAP02142500.1, read as the reverse complement.
GCCAATATTTATACAATATCAATGGTGTTATTTTACTAACCAGTGAAAACATTTCTCATAATATTTAATTGTATGCAAAGATGTCTTAATCAAATGGAAACAAAAGAATGCATGTAAATTTACTATTAACTTAAGTTAATCATATTTAATTTGCATGTTAAATAAAGTAACTGGATATCAATACAAAGAACTACTACAAAAACGTATATAAAACTGGGTTTGAACATCTCATAATTTTTATTATAACTTAAATAACGAAAAGCATTTGTTTAAAAGCAAGGACTTGAAGCTATTAATTTGACATTGAGAGCTGAGAATGATCTACTTGACCAGAAACTACAGGGAATTAATTATATATATATATATATAATCACAATTTCCCTTTTTACCAAGCTTGTGCTTACATGCATATACTGATCAATACAGTGCTGTTTTCTTTCTAGTCTTTTGAGCTCCATCATTCAAAGATCTCTTAAATTTTCATAAAGCCTTAACTTTACACTACTCGGACAATAAGTCAAGAGTACTCTATGATCATCAAAACATGGACTAATTGTTTAAATTAAGCTTGTGCCCCTGGTTTATTTGATGAAGTAATAAAAAAGCTGTAATATTCATTAATGAAAAAGGTCCTAAAAAGACATAAGTCAGCAACAGTCCCAAATGGACTGTATTATTTTCATATGTTACTTAATCGGGTAGCATATCAAAAAGCACCCAGTCACCTGCATTCAGTTATTTGGCATGGGTAGTCATTGCATAGAGACAAATATACTGTACATGTACCTGTAACCTTTCTGTTATTAACAAAACAACAAGTAGCAGCCAAGATATTTCATCATCTCAACAGTCCCACTGTCTGCCTACCCTGATGTTGTGGTTGTTCAAAGAAGTTTACTACTAGGCTTTACATGGGACTCTTAGCATCCACGACCAGTCAATCTCTATCACAATAACACATGTACAGAAAGGGAGGAGCAACACCATTGCTATTGTATGGTATTTGCATTTTGAAATGCAGACACTTTTTACATCATTATTTCAAGGAGAGTTCTCCAATTTGTATCCCTAAAATAAAACACATTGAAAAATGGTTGTCACAACTTTCAACAGAGGCCTCCTTGATGACAGTGCAAACAAGATGATGATGATGATGATGGTGACATGCAGACTTCTGCATCTCAAGCACTACCCCCCTAATGAAATATATTTTTAGAATAACCTGCTTTCAAAAGCACATTACAAAACAGTAAATAAATCTAGTAATTAATGTTTTTGTATTTGATCTTGAAATTTAAGTAATGTTAATAATCTTAGAATATTTAAAATAATTTATTTTTCAATTTATCTACATTTTTAAACAGTATTATAGGTATAAATTGTAATTATTAGCACTCAAAATAGTAATCATAATACAAAAATCGTACAGCAATCACTTCCATATGTTTGGATAATGTTTAGTGTTTAAAATAAGATGAATTGGATTATCTTATCATGCAGTGAAGTGACTTCATTTCAGCACATTCCAACGCTGACCGGTTTGGTTTAACTAACATTTGGTCTATATTCTGAGCTTTTGATCCCATTAAAACGAATTTTCAGAAGTCAAATATCGTCTTATGTTGCCTCAAAATGCCTTTCTTGTTGAAAGGCCGTTTAGATCAGCCAAAAATTTGCGAAAAGAGAAATAAATCGAAAAAAACTATTCAATAGTGATACTCCTTTCGTCTTGTCTGAATCGCCACTGAAGTCAACAAAGTTACGAAAATTTCGTCCTAATATCCAGAATAATCCCCAAATCCCCTATATATATGAACAAATGTGTAGTATCCTATGTCAATCAATCCAATTGTATAATTAGTTTATGTTATGAATATTAAATATTATTATTAAATAATAGGGATTTAAAACGTCAAAGAAAGCAGAAACCAAGCAGATAAAGGAAGAACAAAATCAACTCAAGATAAACTAAAATTGGAACAGTCAGCTAAGAGAAGAAAAAGAACGAAAGCCAGGACAGAAGCAAACGAAACATCGAAGAGACTATACTGAGTGAGACATCGAAGCACATGCAGATAAGCATGTTGAGCGATGAAGAGCCAGAAGCAGCAGAAAACAAAGAAATCAGAGTCTTCACAATGACAAAAACACTAAGTATAGAGAAATTCAAAATTCCTGAGAACAGACTAGAGATAGGAAGAGCATGGGAGGAATGGCTGGAAGATATCGAAGAAATATCATACCTAGAAATCGATAAGATCAAAGATAAGGTCAGTGCTTTGAAGATTTATTGAGGACAAGAAATCAAGAAACTCGCCCGAAACCTACCCGAACCAGCAGCAGAAGAAAACGACGACGACTACAAGAAACTCAAGAGGAAATAAAACAACAACTTCCTACCTAGAAAGAATAAACACCACGCAAGATACACGTTTAGCAAAGAGCGAATGCATTCCAACGAGACGGTTGTCAATTACGTGGCAAGAATGAGAGTGAAGGATTGTGAATTCGGAGATCAACTCGACGATCGAATCCTGGAACATTTGATCCAAACGGTACCAAACGAAGACATCATAAAAGAATGTATCCGAAATAGGTGGAACCTGGACAGATTTATGGACGAAGCCAGCCAACGCGAAGACATCAGCCAGGAAGTTAAAGACATGAAAACTGAACACAAAGTGGCAAAACTTCACCGTAGCAAACCACCACCCAAACCGCGACAACGCGATAGAAAATCACCGCAAAGAGATGACCAACAAACCAGAAGATGACAACAAGCTAAACCTGAAGATCACAAGAAAACTGGAAAACCGTGCTACTACTGCGGAAGCACAGGAACACACAAGCCAGGTAAAGACTGCCCAGCATACGGAAAACAATGTCTAAAATGCAGGAAATATAACCACTTCGCGAAATGTTGCAACAGTACAGCACAGAAACGAGAGAAACAGGAGAAAAACAGAGATGGGAGATATCAGCAACGAGTGAAGAAAACCACAGAGTCCAGCAGTGATTCCTCATCCGATGAAGAATTCCTACGACAAGCAACCAGCCACATTGACCACCGAGCAAAAAGCGTGAGATCAGGAGGAAAGACGAACACAGTAAGAATAAGAATAGCAGACCTAGACGCAGACGTGGAACCAGATAGCGGAGCCAGTGCAAACATCATGGATGAATACCAGTTCAGAGCACTTAAACACAGATTTCAAGAAATACAGGAACTGTACCCAAGCGAAGAGAGAGTGAGAGCGTTACAGAGCAAGCTAGAGGTCAAAGGTGAATTTCCAGTGACACTGGAAAAATGAAAAAAGGAAAAATGGATTCACCACCACTCATAAGTAAGAAGATGCTACTAGACCTCGGCATGCTCAGAATTGAACCAGACGGGAAGCTCAAGGAACCAAATGATCTGAGAATCAAGACTGTCAGCGCAACTACAGACCAAATCGAGAAACTTCTAACAGATTACAGTGACGTATTCCAAGGGATTGGATGCTTCAAAGAGAAAGAAACGGGAGAGAATATACAAGTCAAACTAGAGATGGACCCGACTGCGACACTGGTAGCACAGAAACCGAGGAATGTACCCTACCACCTACAGAAACCCCTGAAGAGATGGTTAGATGAAGGCATAGACAAAGAGATATTCGAGAAAGTCCCAGAAGGAGAAGCAATAACGTGGTGCTCAACCCTAGTAGTACAGCCGAAGCCAAAGTTCACAAAGACCAAGAAAGATGAGCAAGAACCGCACATGATTAGAGCAAGTATCGACATGAGGATCCCCAACGAATCCATGAAGAGGAGCAGATATGTAAAAGCACCGAAGATCGACGACTTCACATATCATCTACACGACTGCACAGTCTTCTCAAAACTCAATCTCGGGCAAGGCTAACACCAGCTGACGCTAGACCCGGAGACGAGGAAAGTGGCAACATTCAGCACGCCCTGGGGAAACTACCGACCACTACGACTCATTTTTGGTGCCAAGTCATCGCAAGATGTCTTCGATGAGGCGATGTTCAAGGTATTTGGAGACATTCCACACTGTCTTAATCAAAGAGACGACATCCTGCTAGGTGGAAAGAATGAAGAAGAGCATAGAGAAATCCTGCAAACAGTGTTACAAAGAGCAAGAGATCACAGGATTACTTTCAACAGAGAGAAATGCGAGTTCGAAAAAGAAGAAATTGAATTCTTCGGACATATGTTCACCAAGAACCATCACCCGACAAAGTGAAAGCAATAAAGAACTGTGGAACACCCAAGAGCAAGGAAGAGGTGAGGAGCTTTCTCGGCATGTCTGGATATTTGGACAACTTCATCAAAGACTAGGCAAGCATCGCAGCACCGCTCCACCAACTGATGAGAAAAGAAACTAGATTCCAATGGGGGAAGAAGGAACAGAAAGCATTCCAGACATTACAAGACGACCTATCAAACGAAAGGATGATGGCATACTTTGATCCAAACAAGCAAATCATCTTGAGAACAGAGGCAAGCTTTAATGAAGGCTTATCAGCAGCTCTACTTCAGAAGACAGACAAGGGCATACAACCAGTGCACTTCATAAGTCACACGATGACAGATGATGAGAAAAGATACAGCCAAACAGAGAAGGATGCACTTGCCATCAAGTGGGCCAAGGATCGACTCAGAGTATACCTACTTGGAGCGCCAAGATTCACTATTGTCACAGCACATAAACCAGTATTGCCGTTATTCAACAAGACAAAGACCAACATGCCTCCAAGAATCGAGAAGTGGGTCATGCAAATGCAAGATGTAGACTACGAGCTTATCTATGGACCTGGAAAAGACAAAGCTGATCCATTAGATTACCTTTCAAGACATCCACTACCTGAGACAGGAGACGATGACACTGAAAAGACCATCAAATGGACTGTAGAAGCAGAGCACTCGATTGTTCTCGAGAAGATAAGAGAAGAGATGTTGAAAGATGAGACAATGCAGAAACTATCTCAAAGAATAGCGAAAGGTGACTGGGAGAAATTCCGTAGAGACAAGGACATAGAGCCATACACACACATCAAACAGGAACTATCAACAGCTGAAGGGTTAATCTTCAGAGAGGAAAGAATCGTACTACCAGAGACCTTACAAAGAAAAGTGGTGAAGATTGGACACAGCCTAGGACACCTAGGAAAGACAAAGACGAAGAGACTGTTGAGACAGAAGTATTGGTTTCCGTACATGAACCACATGATAGACAATGCTATCGACCAATGCTATGAGTGCCAAGTAGCAACAAAAGACAAACAAACAGAACCAATCAAGATCTCCAGCATCCCGGACAAACCATGGGACACTGTATCAGCAGATCATGGTGGACCGTATCCTGATGGACACTATAACTTGGTAATCGTGGATAAGAGAACCAGATACCCAGTTGTAGAACAAGTATTGTCAACCTCCTTCCAAGCCAACAAGGAGAAACTGAAACACGTGTTTGCGACATATGGAACTCCAAGAAAGATAGAAACCGACAATGGACCACCATTCAAGGCAAGAAGGATTCCAACACCACAAGGTAACACCCTTACACCCTAGAGTGAACAGAGAATTTGAAAGATTCATGCAGATGCTGAACAAAACAGAACAAATAGCACACCTGCAAGGTAAAGACAAGATGGAGAGCCAAAACACAATTCATGACATGCTCACTGCATACAGATCAACACCACACCCAGCAACAGCAGTATCACCTTACGAGGCAATGAGAGGTACAGCTATCAGGATGAAACTTGATTACATAGCACCCAACCAACAGACATCGGAAGAAGATGAGCAGACGAATAGGAATGACGTGAGGTACAAAGAGAAGATGAAAGTACAGAGGGAGAACAAGCGAACGAAAGAGAAAAAGCTACTACTTGGAGACTACGTACTAGTCAAGCAAGAGAAAAAGAACAAATGGAGCACACCATATGAACCAATATTCTATACAGTCCAAGACATCCAAGGATCTAAGATAAGAGATGCTAGCTATTTCAAGCTCGTTAACACAGTTATGGACACCAGTCAAAATAGAAACCACTACCCTGAAACCAGAACAATAGATAAGAGTAGACACCAAGCAAGAAGACTCCAGAGAGAGAACCCTGAGAGAAGTCAGCACTCAAGAGGAAGTGAACTCGAAGGAGATAGAGAGAAACGAAGGAGAATGGATGGAGCTAAGAGACAAGGCAACAGGGACAACCAGAGTCAAACAGGAGAAAGAAAGAAAAGAAGCAGAACCACAGAACCAAGGAGAAGCAGGCAGACCGAAAAGGGAGAGACGAAGACCAGAGAGACTTGAAGACTACTACATATACACTTAGAAGCAGAGGACACTGAACTTTGTTTATTACCATTTATTTATATTACATAATCAGCAAAGGCTATTGCCATCAAGCTATATTGAGTTAGGACTATAAACATGAACATAATGCATTTGATTACATGAAGTATAAGATTGAGAGCCATTGAGATTAGGTTATTATAATACAGCAGAGTATAAGAGAGTTACTGAGACACTCAAAAGAAAAGGAGAGATGTAGTATCCTATGTCAATCAATCCAATTGTATAATTAGTTTATGTTATGAATAATAAATAGTTGATATAGCAATGGCGTCGAGTTACAACAAAATGGTGTTTCCTTTCCCCAATTAAGTATTCCAGATACTCCATACAGTCATTTTCAAGAAAAATAACAAGTTTGTTTTCGAAAATATGTCTGAAAAATCGGAATCACAATGGCTCTTGGTTTTCTATGCGCACTGCGCATGCGCCACGTTTTTCTGCGCTGTCATGCCAGGCTAAAAAGGTCTGTTGACCTTTATCCACTTATTTTTTCATGCATTCATTCCAAAGCACAGCCTTTATGAAAGGTATATGTGGACTGCAAGGAAACAAACAAAGGTCATTTTTTCTCTAATCTGAAGTTTACCTCTTACAGGAATTCCCAACGCCTTTAATTCGGGGGGGGGGGGGGGGCAGGAAGGGCAAAACAATGGAATATTATTTTGAAATATTCCATTGTTTTGTCCACCAAATAGAACTGCTTTGGGAATTGCTGTAAGAGATCTATACCATGAAATCATGTTCGTTAATTGCTCGGTAGTCAAGCCAGCTTTTTTCAGATTGTGAACAGAGTTAATTGTTTTGGAGTGATTATGATATACTGGTTTGTTCGTTTGGTTTAGCATTTGAAGAAAAGAAAGAAAGAAAGAAATCCAATAGACCACTTCCGAGTTCTCAAAAATGATCCACGAAAGCGAGGCTTCACACAAAATCATGCTTGGTGGCATGAAACAACTGACATTTCTTTGACTTTCTCTGTTGCTTAAAAAGGGTTATTACGAGTGAACTGCAAACGAGTCAGAGAGAAAAGAGTGACAACAGAACAAGTTAGTACTTTCATGCCACAAAGTGTGATTTCACACAAAGCCTTTTTTATCATACATCATTTTCCAGAACTCGGAAATGGCCTATTGTTTTTACTTTTGATAATATCCCCCTCACAGGTATGCTGAAGCACATCCTGATAAGGTGAAAAAGGACGAACTCCAGGTAATCTACCCTGCCGCTCAATATTCGCTCTCCACGTGACCATAAACCCTCTGCATTGTATCGTTGTATACCCAGCATGTACTACCCAGGCTTATTGATACAATCATGAACCTATGTAAACTAGCGTGTCTTAGAACCTCAAATTCGCTGTAAAAGCAATGAAATCCTCCTAGAAACGACAAATTGCAAGTTAATTTGGTGATTCATTTTGGACATTTTTCATAAATTGTAAGGAAAATGACATAATATGGAAAGGATAATTAGTTTGATTGGGTGTGATTTTAGTTCATTAGTGGGGAATCACACCCCAGATACTCTGCTTTACCTTTTGCCATTACCATACACTTTGCCCTGTACCGAATAACTTGTATCCAGTTGTCTTCACTGTATACCCTGTACGCTATCCCTAAATTTTAGCGTTTTCTGTAGGCATGGTGTAAACGCTGGATTGGACTACTAGACTGGACTTTGGACTTGTGTTTTTTTGAGAGCATGGCCAGGAATAGCCCACTTTCAATATTTGGTTGAGTGATCACAAACAATAGGATCTAGATCGAGGCTCTGGGGAAACAAAAGAATATTTAATTGGCTTCATTTAAAACTGAAGATGGCTTTATGAAAGTTGAAACATGTCTTTTAAATTCAAAAGAGTTGTGCTGTTTTTAAAAAAAAGAATATTTAGATGTTATTGTGCTTGGTAAATGATTAGATCGAGTATGTTATGTTTCTTCAATAATTGTTTCTTACAATTATTTCATTGTTTTCCCAGAGCCTCGATTCAGATCTTATTGTGTCTGATCACTCAACGGCCATGGCCGCCAATTTTGAGCCCACATTAAACGGACAGCGGCGAGTCCCATTAGGGCAATATTTTCAAAATGGCTTTCAAAATTACACAGTCTGAAATAGTGGAAGCGTACGTAAATTCTGCTTATCTAAAAATATACAACTGAAAATATAATATTTTCGCACCAACTTTCCAAGCCTTTCGCGCGTAGCTACGACCGGAAGTAAACAACGTTTGGCTTTTATTGTCAACTCTTCCGTCGAAAAGTAGTTATCCCAAAGTACTTAGCAAGTACTTAGTACTTCAAACATTTTGATACCAAGCATGAGGGTCTCGGAGCAAAATTTCGTGGAGAAAATAACCCTGGAGTCATGTACACCCAAACCGGAAGTAGAATTTGCAGGACAAATTTCCTTCTTCTGCGAAAGTAAATTTTTGAGAACATTGCATTTTCTAGGGACCGAAGTAAAGGTAAATTTTACTCCTAACGGAACAATTTTTCTTGAGTGAACACTTCATAATAGCAGAGCTCCCGCGCGGGCCTTTGGCCCGCGCGAGCGGAGCACCATACTTTAGAAAAAATGGTAACCCATCGAGTTGATTTTTCATGGCTT
>WUAP02142478.1:0-11995 GCA_015163945.2 Stichodactyla helianthus | reverse complement strand
CACCTTCGGTGTTTGTTTACCTTTCCTTCAAATTATGTTTTTCAAAATAACTCCTGAAATATTAAATAATTCAAAAAATTTTTTTTTCAAAAAGATAGATCAGGATACAAACTTTTATATCCTTTAATTTAATTTTTTTTGAAAAAAGTTGCCCACGAAGGTCTCCACTAACCTTAAAGCGTATTTCACGGGTCAATGAAAACCACTCTATCGCCTTACCTTCACCTGATTTTTACTACAATTTTCATCGCGCATATGATTTCTAAATCGCACATGTTTAGTAAGCATTATGTTTTTTTCATGTTTTGGTTCTGCTAATATTGTCAACCCCTTACATAACTTTGGCTGGAAATGAATTTCGCAATACTTACAGAATACACTGAACCGAGGCTTGATGTTGAATTTTCATTTTGTTCTTTTTCTGGTGAGCATCCAGTGTTGGATATACAAATATACTGCAAGAAATAAAACAAGTAATTAGTGCGTGCACAAACGAAAGAGTGCATAAAATAATGAATTAAACGCGCACATTTGGACTGATCTTATTCTGAAATTTCTGATGGATGTGGAGTCCTTGAGAAAATACAAGTGTCATGTTTTGAAAGAAGTATCCCTTCGGTCAATCGCTTGAATGACAAGGAAACAATGGTTAAGTCGAGATTGGAGTAGACAAACTTTTAAATTGACCGTATTGGGCCTCGACTTGAAACCACTGTTTCGTAATCACCCGTTGAGAAGTTCAGCAAACAAGACTAATTGGGACTCTGTGTAAACTAACACCAGACAAAGGTGGTAGATTTAAAAACTCCGCTTCACACAAGAAATTAAAAGAAAAGAAACTAAACGAAATGGTAACAAAATGGGAAAGAGAGATTGAAGATTGAATAAAAATACCTTCCATCTTCTGTTCCCAGCCAAACTGCTGATCCCTCTTCAGTGTCGTATGGTACTATATCACTTAAACTCAGTTTATCTTCTGCACTGGTTACCGAGCCGGTGGTGCGCGCGCTGTCTCTTCTCTTAGAATGTCTCTGACTTGCTTTAGCTTTGTTCTCCTCATCTTCACTTTCATCTATTTCAGACTCATCATGACTGCTATCCATCTCACCATCAATCGTCCCTAGACTACTCCCCTCGGGACTCAATCGTCCATCATAAATCGGGGAATTTCGACCAAATTTACTGCCAATGAAGCTGTCATTGTTCATTCCTTCCTCATCGTCAGAGCTGCTATCAAATGCCATTATGGTCTGCGCGTTTCGTTCATCGTCACTAGAGTAGCCAGGGGAGAGTTTTTGACCAGAAACTTTAAAGCTGCTGTCACAGTTGTTGCTTATAGTACGAGAGTCTGACTTTGAATCGTCTGGATGAACGTTATCAAGCCCCACTAGCATAGTACCAGGCACGGGGGAGATGCAGAGAATACGAGAGGAACAGACTGATAAAGACGCGATAGGCTGTACGGTAAATAAAACAACGTAAACTACTTGTTCAGTGCATCAAGAAAATGTTGCTCAGCCGTAATTGTGAACTGGTACCCAGCACGGTCAATGAATGTTTCCAAAATCGAAGAAATGTATGATTTTGTCAATTTATGAAAATTTGCGTGACAAAATGTAAGGACTACAACTGAGGATAACGCAATATGAGACTACAAGAACGAGTGTAAGAACGAAGAACACCAACGAGGAGGCACCGCATGGCAAGGATGCTCCAAAAAATCTTCAGGAAATCCAAAGCGAGCGAAAAAATAGAGTCGCTAATCGTCTACTTACTCGTAGCAATAAAGTAGTGGAACAGATTTTTATGCATATTTTTCAATTCCGACACTTAGACCATAGTGCCTTGCGGGTGTAAGAGAAAGCGAGAGCAGCCTTTTGCCTTTTTCAGCTTTTGCCATCTATATTGCCTTATATGAAGCTATTATCTTTTCCATTTATCTTGGCTATGATTCCAAGGTCAGAGCTATTTCTATGATTTTTGGTTTCCAAAAAGACAAAAATGGCTGCGTAAACTATTACATGAGTTGCGCATATATTGATTTTAAGGGTGTCAGTGATAGTGATGTAATTACCTGGATCTGACCTCCCATTGAGAGAATGCAGACTTGTCCAACATATCCATCGCTGTTACAAACCCAGACGTCTCCTGACCCACAGTGGTTACCACGGTCCAGCATGTGAGGTACTTGACTGGGTGATGAACAGGTGAACTATATGTAATAATAGTTTATTAATAGTAGTATTATAATTATCATCATGGTCGTCAATCTCATAATAATCATCCTTTTGCTAAGTGCCATCGTCATGCATCAAATCTGCCTCATGTAACAACACCATTACAAACAAAGACGTCTCATCATTATCATCATCACCACCAACCCCATCATCATCACCACCACCGCCGCTGATCACCATCATCATCAGAGAAGTAAAGTTCAGTCTTATCGCACTGTAAGAGATCCCTATATTGGGCGCAGCTGAACTTTATTATCTGAAATATAGAACAGGGGCGGATCCAGGATTTTTTCAAAGGGGATGCGCACCCGAAGTATTTGCGAGTGAAAGGGGCACAGTAGCAGTCAGGAAGGGGACTTTCCTGTCTTTTTTGGGGAAGGGTGATGTAGGGGTGATGAAGGGTGATGTAGGGATGATGAAGGGCGATGTAGGGGTGATGAAGAGTGATGTAGGGGTGATGAAGAGTGATGTAGGGGTGATAAAGGGTGATGTAGGGGTGATGTATACCTCCCAACACCTTCCCCCTAAATCCGCCACTGCAAAATCCACCATCGTTCCAGAATCCTTTACGTGGGGTAAATAGCCTAGTGGTCGATTACAAATCTTCTATTCTGATTGGCTACGCTACTACAGGTATATTTAACAAATCGAGTCGTACATGAGCTCATAGCCGACGAGGCGCTCATCGCCGAGTCGGCTATTAGCCACGTACGACTCGATTTCGTGGAATAATTGTTTTATTATATCTACATCCACTGGATTGTGAGAAATATAGAATATTAATTATTTTCAAGTTTAAAAAATGAAATAACGTCGGCGAAACGCTCCGCCATTTTGTTTACTTCTCTTTTCACGGGATATGAGCTGATACCCTAGTAGTAGAGGAACCAATCAGAGCACGCGATTGCTCATATCCAGTGGATGTGGATATAATAATAGTGATTACCAACTAGCAGTTTAAAACAAATCAATCGACTGGTGTTGGCCTCGGAATTCGTTTTTTCATGATCGTTATCGCTACTCTAATCCGTTTGTATATGAATGAAGGGTCTCATAACAAGTAACTCACTCGTGTCCAGATAAAAATCTTACCTGCATACCACTCCTGGTTTTGGTGATCGGTATGGGGTACTGAAACTCTGGAGGAAAGGTATCCTTGGCATAAGCTACAAAGCAAATACAAAGATAGATTACATAAGTCTTTAAGTTGCATTGTGTTAACCATCGTTATAGATACTGGCGCTTCTATAAAGCCTGGTTCTCACTAGCGACGCAAGCATAAGCGCAAGCAACATACGCAGACTCAGTACTGCATTAATCTTCGAGGTGTGAGAAAAGACAAGCACCGCTAATGAGCAGTACACTACTGAGTCTGCGTATGTCGCTTGCGCTTATGCTTGCATCGCTAGTGAGAACCAGGCTTAAAGAATTCGCATAATCCCTAAATTCAATTATATCATAACTACTAAAATTCTCGCTTTCTTATTGGCCGAGGCGCGTGCTTTATGAGAGCACACAGCACGCGCGTTTGCACTTTTGTATTTTAATAAAAGAATGGAAAACTTGCTCACTTTGCTGTGTGCAGTTATAAAGCACTTGGGTATGGGGAGAACGCTCGATAAGTGTCGAAGCACTCGGCTACTCCTCGTGCTTCAACACGTCCCTCGTGTTCTGCCCATACCCAAGTGCTTTATAACTGCACCCACACACGCGCGCGTTTTGTATTTCTTCATTTTTTAATTATGTAACCAGAGGTTTTGGGGACATTGATTTATGTTGTCATGGAAACCAACTATTTCGCAATCGTAGTTACCTCTTCCGGACAATAATGCGCAATCTTTGCTATAATGAAATGCGATGAAAATTATACTTGATTAAAAAGAAAGAAAAACAAACAAACAAACTTACCCAGTTTTTGCTTTGCGTTCTCGAAGTAAGCTTCCCAGGTATTTTTGATTTCAACATCCAGGAATAAAAATACAAAATTTTCCAGTCCGTCCCTGAAAATAAGAAGTCGGTAAAGGGTTAGGGGTATGTGGCAGTGTGCATCCATCGACGTTCATCGCTAAACTGATCCTAGAGAGCAGCATAACCCATGCAAGGCGTGGATAATTACGGAAAATACCAAACAACCGTAACCTCTTGCGCTTTTACAGCCTTGATGATGGACATAAGGGCCGAAAGCTTTGGTCTATTTTTTTATTAATTGCTGTGGTCTCGGGTTCGATACTCGGACTCGCTATATCATGTGAGTAATTTTTTTGTTGATTCTCTCCTGCGCTTTCAGGGCTTTTCTCCGATTCTCCTTCCTCCGCAAAAATCAACATTCTAAAGTCCAGTTGTATGATTCATTGGATGACAGAAGAGCCACTCTGTGGAAATGCCACTGCCAAATCCGTTGTTGTTGTTGTTGTTGTTGTTTACGCGGATGAAGCAATTTCTCTATAAATGAATCCTGCATACAGAGACATTTACTTAACTGTAATAATATTGGTTTACCACTTACTCTGTCTGCGTTTGGAGTTCTATTCTTGTGTTAAGAGACTGGTGCATCGGGATTTGTTTCTCGGCGATTTGTCTACTGACCTCGTTCATCAGCTCTCGTATCGACGCATCCAAAGCCTGAACAAATCAACTGTTACGATACTGTTCAAGGTATACATTCACAAAAAGTATATCACTGTACATGAACGGTAAATGTGTGGCGATTCAAAACAAGTTTCAAATAACAGGATGTCCCATTAACTTAATGTATTTCGCAAATTGCGATAAAACACCGTTTCTAATGCCACATTTGCTGGTGATCTGACTTAGGATTTGTCAATGAAAGATGGGGGAGGGGGGAGCGGGGCGGGAGAGGAAGAGCTGAAGAAAAAGTTGGAGTGAGGATAGCCGAGGTAGGGGATGAATGAAGAATAGAGGGGAGGTTAGATTTTGGAGCTTGATAAAAAGGTGGGCTACATGGATATGCATACCATATGCCATACCCATAGGGTTGATATCTGGATGTAATTCATACCTGATGACCGACATTCAGTGAGTCCGTTAACGAGCTGATTTGACTCAACACAGACATGTCGTTTTCGAGTTTTTCTATCTGTTTTTCCAAGCTGTTGCGACGCTGTAACTCTGGGGATGCTACGAATACAACAAAAATCCTTTAAAAACTACGATCATAAAATTTGATGACAGTTTGATTACAGTTTTGAACACTGATCTATTAGGAATTTTGGCAACAGATCTTTCCCGAATTCGCTTGGATGATCACGAAACAATGGTTTCAAGTCGAGACTGAACTTAATTCTTTTATTTATTAAGGCCAACCTCGACTTGAAACCACCGTCTCGTGATCATCCAAGCGAATTCAGAAAAGGTCTATTGATAGCTGTTCGTCTGATATCTTACATTTCACAAGTTCGATGTACTCTAACGGCATTTTCCATAATAACTTGTGCTTGTTAAACTCGCTTCCTGACTGACCAGAAAACCTAAAAAACAACAACATAAATTTAAGTTCAAGTCTAGAAAATAAGGCAGCTATACAACACAGCCTGGTTAAAAACCCAAGAATATATTAATGAAAAAATAAAAATGTCAACCAAGATAAATCGTTTTTGCAGTATCCTACACTCACTCTTTGCTACTCAATCTCGCTCCTATTCTCTGTGCATCCCAATAATTTATGACGCTAAGACGACAGAGTGTAAACAAAAAATAAACACTTTAAACAGCGATATAGACCCTTCTAATAAATCCTACAACTCTTTGTTTTCCGCACTTGACGTCAAATATATTCTTTTGAATTTTGTACAGATGTGAATGCAATTGAAAGAATAAATTTGACGTCAAGTGCGGAAAACAAAGAGTTGTGGGATTTATTAGAAGGGTATAGCGATTAATGATCAAGTTCAAATGAAGCTCAATAATTTTCAGTAGAATCTTATGATGTTATTATTAAGGAGGCTATGAAATTCAAGGAAAATTTATTTCCTGACTCGGGAATTCCACGTTGAATTTAACTCGAAAAACGATATCGCGACTCGTGCGATATCGTTTTTCTCGCGAAATTCAACGAGGAACTCCCTCGTCCTCCAATGAATTTTCCTATAGTATAAGGCCTCATTTGAACTTGATCCAGAATCGCTATCTTCTATGCTATACTGACAGGGTAACTCCATATATTTTAGCTAGCGATAATATAGTTTGGGATAACTTACAAACTAAGGGAACCTCTACGCAAAGCGTTAGGTTTTCGCTTGACGGACGCACAAACCAGAAGATCAGTGAATAGGAATAAACATCGATCTTTCTTAGTAATCGAGCCTCTCTGAAATACAAACAAGAATACAAGGGTTATAACACGTCGGTTTGGCTCTAGCAACTTATTCTCAAACGATTTCATAAGACATGAAAAGAAGACCCTTTGAACATGTTTTCTTGTCGGGAATCAAGGGTGATGTAGTAGTACTAAGCACACTCGTATCCCCCCCCACCCCCCAGGGTCTCAGGTTTAGTTCCTAGACTCGGCATTTCATGCCAGTAACGTTTCCTGTGGGACTCTTCCTTGTTTCAAGGGTTTTTCTCCGGTTTCTCTGGTTTTCTTCCCTCTACAAATCATATGAAAACCTCTCCACTCCTATCTGATTGTCTTGTTCACAAACGATGACTTGGATAAGAAGCATATCTCTTAGCTATTTACTTTTTATTTTAACCAGCTTAGCATTACGCAAAAGTAATAGGTTATAGGTTATAAATATCCTAGATAATCATAATACTCTCATATGGCGGAGTTGGCTCATTCAACTATCAGTTCCTATTATGAAAAGATACTTACGACTTCAGCAGCCAAGTCTTTTCTAAGGAATCGTCTGTTGGGAACGACCAACTGTAATGAAACCGTAAACATACTCTGGTCAGTCAAATATAGGCGTGCTTATCTGGTTGTCCTAATTGATTGGTTTCTAATTCTCGATTTTGAGGGGCACTTTGCATAAACTATATACATTACCTAGTCATCCTTCATCCACAAAAAAGCTTTTCCTGCATAAGAGTTGTGCATGCCTTCCCATGAGGTGGAGAACAAAAGGCATGGCTCCCACGATGGTTGACATAAAAAAAAGGCCTAATTTTTATTAACGTTCATGTGACATAAAACCAAAGAATTGTGCTTTCGCAAAGTGCCTCTCAAATTTAATGCAAATGAGCCAAAACGAAATGCTTTATGGGTCGTAAGAAAGCAGTAAATAGGATAGTGTAATGGGTTGACAAGGACGGTCAACGAACGAAAATGACCACAATAACAGCCTGCTCAACCACAGGCTATGAATGTTGTCCAAAGCCTACTATTGCTAATCAAGGTTTGGTTACCTAGACAACCATGTCTTTATATAAGATTTAATCCAGGATTAGCACTCCTAATCTGGCTTCGAACAACTCGGCCCTGATGTTTGGTTTAGCTTATTGGTTGATCTGCCCAGTGAATCCATAGCAACAACGGATTGAGTGATGCAATGGCCCGTAACAAAACGAGCAAGGGATTGGCTACGAGTTTTTAAAATTAATGTAATTAAGAAAAGAGCTAAACAACAAAAAGGAGCACATCAAAATGTACAAGTTCCCTGAATTTGGTTGTATTAACTTTAATAATGAGCAAGTGGCAGCCTTTCAAAGATTCAAAAAATTACAAAGAAATATATGGTTTGGAGGGACAGCGTCCAGCTAAACCATGCATTTCTTTGTAATTCTTCAGAGATTTGAATTGAAGCCACCTGCTCATTATTCACCCGAATACAACCAAATTCAGGGAACTTGTATATTTTGATGTGCTCTTTTTTGTTGTTTGGTTCTTTTCTTAATTACATTAATTATAAAAACTTGTACACAGTCCCTTGCTCGTTTTGTTACGGGCCAATAGAGGACGTTCGTAGATTGTCAGGTGGCAACGTCACAACGTGTTCACACGGCGAGTAAATTTGCTGTGCGCAACATTTCAAATATGTGTGCGGTCTGTACGATTACTGTTTTTTAACTACATAGAAATTCAAGTAAATTTGAGAATAGACCCTTCTCCAAAATGGCGGCCGCAAATTCAAAAGAAAAATTGAGGTGCTCTTTGTAGTGCTGGTATACGTTTTTTAATTTTAACTCTTTTAAATTTTGCGGCCGTCATTTTGGAGAAGGGTTTATTATTACAGGGCAACTGGTAAAATAAACAGCGCACAAACCTCTGCAATTCCCTCGATAGACGCTTCGATATCTCGTAGCCGTTCTGCCTCTATTTCAGCTTCGTTGACTTCTTTTTCTCCTTTATTCATCCGGTCAGCAAGAGTTTTGATTTCGCCGAGAGCAAGTAATAAATTTCCATAATCAGGGTGGTCCTGGGCAGTATGTTTGATCATGTCCTATGGAAATGTCAATATCAAGGTAAGGTCCAATCAGATTAAAGAAACTCAAAAATACATAGTAGAGCGGATTTCGTATGAGTGGGAAACGTACGGTACTGACTTACTGCACGTACAACAATGGCTTCCCCTTGTTTTCATGTGAATGAAACATCCAATCTTGATATGTAGTTACGGCTGCGGTAAAGTAAGGTACTGCTAGAGCGAGGCTTCGAGTTTGCTAGCGTTTGCCACTCATAAGAATTCCACTTTATATCCCTGTGACATACCTTAAGAATCAGAACATATCGAGGTATTCTTTGTACAGGCATTATCATTAGATCTTGTAGAGTAAGCTTTTCTTTGTGTTCTCTGCTACATTGCTATAGAAGAAATATCATGTCAAAGTAATACATGGATCTGTATACACCTATTTCAAAAACGGTTGTCGGAACCAAAGGAGATAGGTCATTCCAAGACGGAAAAGAATTATGGGCATACAAGTAAACAAATAATCGAGGCCTTTAAAATGGTTTCGTCGACTACAAACAACATTGAATATCTCAACACTAAGCTCCATGTTCTTGATGAGAATAAGAAGCAGAAACACAAGTCATTCCAGCTATCACTGGATCTTGGAACGGCCTATCTCCTATCGCTTGTTGCCTATCGCCTTCGGCTCCGACAACCCTTTTTTAAATAGGTATAAACACACATCAACAGGTCACGTGCTTCTTCTGAACAAGTTATTAGGATTAAAATTCGTCACTTTTAGTCACGTGACAATTCCCACCAATTTTGATTTCACATACTGCACTTTTCGGTTGAGCTTGGAACGGCTAGAGTTTTATCGATTAGTTTCAACGTACAAACAATATACTTATGATGTCATAACATCATGTTGTCAAGGTCAGGCCTGCATGTTGTTAGCTAGAAAATTTTCACGTGCTCGCTTTCTGATTGGCTAATCAAATCAACTTGAAATGCACATGGCGGGTCAGTTTTCTTTTGCCTCCATCAACCATTTCTCCGTGTCATTTAATTCGGCTCTCTTTGCTACGATGTTTTTTGTAGTTTTCTGAATGTCGCTCTCCATTTTCTCGAATAGTCTTTCCAGAGGTGTCTTAACTTAAGTCTCGGACCTTTCAGACAGATTTGTTCGTCCTTGAGTGTCACAAGGCGGTAAAGAGAGGGTAAGTTTTTTCTTTGACGGAGGATCAGCATCGCTTGGCCTGGGAACTTTGTTTTGAGTCAACGAGTATCTACCTGCGGGTGAATCAATTTCGCTAGCCTTTATCTTTATCCTCTTATACTCTCTGTCCACTACAGTCTTTGCATTGTTTCACATATCGGAGAATCCTATGTCGTCTCCATACTGAAGATTGATCATAGAACCCTCATCATCTTCGTACCGTATACTTATAGTAAACGGGTTGAGATAGCCCAACGACGGACATCTGGAAGTGATATCTTCTACTAGATCTATAGATGTATAACTTCCACTATAAACTGAAATGACATCTACGAAAAAACTGATAAAATACTCGCCCTTAACTTGAAAAGTCATGATCGAAATACTACTAAAGGAGAAAAGGCGCCAAAACAAAACTGACACGCCATGTGCATTTCAAGTTGATTTGATTAGCCAATCAGAAAGCGAGCACGTGAAAATTTTCTAGCTAACAACATGCAGGCCTGACCTTGACAACATGATGTTATGACATCATAAGTATATTGTTTGTACGTTGAAATTAATCGATAAAACTCTAGCCGTTCCAAGCACAACCGAAAAGCGCAGTATTTTACTCAAGAAGCGGGAACAGATGTTGGTAAATATAAGTAGATAATAACAAGCCGTGAATCGTAAACGCTTATTTATCGTGTGTTGTTTTTTTTTTAACTTGCATGAACTGACCTCGATGAACCTCTGGAATCCTGGCCGCGACACTGTTGCTATTCTGACAGCAGCTCTCGCGTGTAGAAAGTGGTTGATAAATGCACTGTACGCATCCATTAGAAAGCATTTGGTAAACTGTAAGAGAACAACATGAACAGTGAACTTTACAACAAAGAAACGGCAAGTTCAAGTACCACAGGCTACCCACGTTTTTCCGTTTTCGGAAAATGGAGGGTCAATCACTGGTCAATCCAGCACTAACATCAAAAATGAGGGATGAGGTTGTCCTTATACCGAGTTAGATCCTCGAGTTTAAAATGCACGACAAAGAAAGAGCATTTTGAAGTTACGTCAGTTTAACCAAAGATTTATCATTCCCTTTGGTTTTAGTTCCAACATGGCCGCCATGTCTTTTAAGGTCCATACTCAGTAAAGGTTTGCTCCAGGGGCAGGCTTCTGGGTCATTTTGCACGACTCGCACACACGAGAGAGCATATGCTGCAGGAGCTGCCTGCATAGTGTGGTCATGTTCCCTAAGTTTAACCAGTTTAATATCAGGGAGCATGAGCCGGGGGCAAAATTCTGCTCCCGCCACAACCTTTTTTTAAATGAAATCTTTGGTGTACACGAAGGAGCAAAACGACCCTGGAGCCTGCTCCCGGAGCAAAACCCTTAGGGTGTACAGGCCTTTAATCTATTTGGGAATGCCTGAAAACGCTCCATATGTTCTAAAGTCTACCATCATACCGATGCCACTAGAATATCCCCGATCTTCTGTTTGTCGTGCCAATCATCAACGCGCGCTTCCAACTGTTCCAAGAAGAACTCGTGACAAAGAAGAATGTCCGATATTTGGTAAAACATCTCGTCCGCTTGTGCTGAATCAACAATATTCGCGTTCTCCGGCTTCTTCAGTGGTTTGTAATAGGCCTGTCAACGAAATAGGCGAGAGAAAAGATAAAAACTAGAATAACGATAAAACGGCTACGTTAGTGTTTTCATTAAAATTTATCGCAATATAACATGAAAAAAAGATTACTGCTGATGTAGCTATATATTTCTACATCAATACTCATGCATTTTCCCTCCTTCGCTTATAGATTCTGTGGAATCCAATACTCCAGTTTCATCGAGTTCTCCGTTATACAGGGTTAGCCTCGTTTTTATGTAGAGTATTCACATGCTTCAGTGGAGGTCCGTGCATCCTCGGGAACCCAGGGGTAAAATTCCTCTAACCAATGAGGATTTGAACGACTTCAAATCCTCATTGATTATTCGGGAGGGAAAAGGACAAACTTAAACTCGGGGAGGATTTTGGATAGACCTTTTTCGAATTCGCCAAATACTGCTGTGTTTCTTGATTACAGACTCATTTCTACAGGGTTAGTCTCATTTTAGTGTCACAATATGCATAAATACCAAAGATAGATCGAAGAATGCACGACTTTAACAATACAAACACTTTGAAATTCCACGGACCT
>WUAP02142467.1:0-11996 GCA_015163945.2 Stichodactyla helianthus | reverse complement strand
TTATCTTAAAGTTATTCATGTTATGTTGTAGAATGATATACCAGTTAACATCTGTCCAAATATTGTCTTCGTACATCCAATATCCATGAGCTTTATTTTTTTTCCTACTCACTTCGGCTAATGAGATTTTCGCTTCCAAAACTTATAAACACCCATCCATTTAAGCTTGATTATCTCAAAAAGTATTTCGGGATACCCTGTTTTTCTGTTCATATTTGAAATCAGCATTAAATTTACGTTAAAAACGATGCTATTTTTAAAAAAGTTAAATATAAAATCCAATAGTAGCCAGTCACCTTAACGTCATTTTGTGTCATCAGCGACCAATCATCGACTGGCTTGCATGACCCAATAGAGGACAAAACATACCTTTTTCAAATTCGAAAAATACCGCTGTACGTCTAAATTAAAGACTCGTTTTTGCAGGATTAGCCTCATTTCAGTGTCAAAGTATTCATAAATACCAACGATAAAACGAAAGATAAACAACAACAACAATACAAACACTTTGAAATTCCACGGACCTTAACTGAAACACGTGAACAATCTACACAAAAACGAGACTAACCCTGCATAGCAGAGAGTTCGAAACTGGGGTATTGCCATTTGAAATAGTGCAAACCTTAGAGCAGATTTCGTATGATTGTGAAAACGTCCCGGCACGAACACGGCACGAACACGGCGCGGACACGGTCAAGGCGCGGCAAGGAACTTCAAAATTCTAGAAAACATCACGGTCACGGCAAGGCACGCTTACAGCACTGACCGTGCCGCGACTTTTTCACAGTCATACGAAATCTGCTCTAAAGTGACTGCCTACTATTGAATCGGATTTCCGCTGAGTTGCCATGGTAATCTTCGAAATTTTGTTGAAAAAGATTGAAGAGTTATACATGTTTTGAATTTCAAGAGACTGTATGCTAATTCTCACCCAAAACTCCTGTTCTAGTTTAGTGGCCCGTCAAGCTTCTATGATTTGGGTGAGCGCGCAACCTTTGGTCTATTGGTGTATTTAAACAAGTGAATCCCCTAGATACTTACGATTTACAGTTATGGATAGTGGTCCCACCTAAGATCACCTTCACACCAGGAACAGTTTTATTGAAGTTGTAAACAGCTAATGCTTCTTCGTATGTTGCTCCACCGACCATGAAAACTATCACATCCTGAGGTCTACGACAAAAAAATTATTTTTAATCAATAACAATACAAAATGTTGTAGAGTTGCATACAGTACACAACAGTACATTACAGTTCACAACTTCAACAATCCCACCACTTTGAAATTCCACGGGCCTTCACTGAAACACGTGAATATTCCTCGCAAAAACGAAGCTATCATTTAGCAACAGAGAGCTGCATCGAGTGTACAGAGTACTACACAAGAAAAGCATTTGAGTAGAGATTTCCGATTTACAGGCTTTGGCACTAACAGTACCTTTGGTTAATTTACATATTGCTAAAGCTTGCGTAAGACATCCTGGAATTCTGAATTTTTATTTGAATTGATGAATTTGGGACCATACATCCAGACATCGATTGCTGAAACGTCGTATGGCAGGGCGAAACCATTTACGGGTCAGCTGGAGATTTCGGCTCCAACACCGCTATCCATAATGACTAATCACGGAGTTCGGCCGAAGCCTAAAGGGAGAGGTTAGTCGGCCCCTAGACCATGGAAGATTAACCCCTTCCAGGTGATCTCGCAAGCGCACTTCCGGTTAGTATTAGCCAATCAGAATCATTTTTGTCGCATCGTAAAATGTTCCATTACGAATTTAAAAATGGCGTCTTTCGAGATGTAATTTTACAAAAGAAAGTAGAAGTTTTATCATAATCTGAGATTTATGTTTTCGAGTTTTATTTGTCGTTCTAATGGAGTCGTTGACATATTGTGCCGGTATTGAGCCTGGTATTAGGAACTTTTGGCTTGACAAATAATCATTTGCGCGGCTTCGTAGGGAGATCACCTGGTTGCTATGATCAGTAAAATTAGATCTCTCTATATCAGAACTACTAATCCTCTGATCCATGTGGGAGGCGTTAGGAAAATTGGACACACCCTAATAAATTCAGGGCATGTAGAGCATTCAATTTCGTCATTGTCTAATAAAAAATAGATTTACTGCTGCCGAGATTTCTGACAACCCCGCATTGTGCCGCTAAATTGGAAATCTTTATTGTGCTGTTAAGGATGCGCTTTCAAGACATTGTATATAATATTGTTGATTCTTACTTGTCTCTCATCTGTGAGTGTCCAATGTAAGGGTATTGTGCGTCTTTTAGTTTGCCTTTGTACAGGTTGTCTAGGATTTCTGCTAGCAGCGTGGTGTGTTGGGTGTAGATATTTTCAACTCCCTAAAAAAGATATGAAATAGTTTTGCATCGTTTTTTTTTGGTTTCATTTCTTTTTCATTTTTCATTTTTCATTTTCCTTTTGACCAAGACATTTTCCTGTTTGGGGACAACATTTTCCCTACATCCCTACACTTGCTGATAGAATTATTTGCTTAAATGAGAGAAGAAAAAACCGCTCACTGATATCTTTGAAAGAAAAAAAACAAAGGAACGGATGTTACTGCAGACAATGGGAAGCCCTTTTAGTGTTACGGCGTACGGTACCGTAAACGTGTTGTACGTCACGATAGAGCAAATTTGTAACCGTGCTCTAGCTGTACCATACTTTGCCGTAACCGTATCTACGCGTTGTGATTGGATGAATTGGCACGAAAACAATGGGAAACCATTTCAATGTTACGGCATACTGTACCGAATAGGTGCACAGCTGTAAGTCAGTACCGTACGTTTCCCACTCATACGATAACCATTCTTATGGGAAGCTATTTCAGCGTTACTACATACTGTACCGTGTACGCGCTGTAAGTCAGTACCGTATGTTTTCCACTCATACCTTAAGTCCTTTGAGTATCCTTCTAGTCAATGACAGGGGAGTCTGGTTCTGTCTAAATATATCGCTTCCTCTAACATTTCGTCCAGCATACTGTACAATGGCTGGAACAAGCTTCAGACGACAGAAACAATCATCAATATTGGAGGACTGGATACGAGAATGGAGAAATACATAGAAATCCCAACTGCGCATGCGTACACAGCGGCTGTCTTAAGGTACTGTTACACTAGGCAGTTTAACGCGTACTTCAACAGTTTTAACAATTTTAACAGGAAATCTTTCTGCGGGGAGTCACGAGTGCTAAATTTAACACTACGTGAATGTTACATTCCCCGCCCTGTCCCCGTGGTTGGGGTTCAAATGACTAGTGCATTACGCTTACTTCCACCTGACATTAGTAAACAAATAAGGGTCGATAATCAATCGCCTGTATGGTCGAAGGACTCTTGTCAGAAAGACTTGGAAAGAGTTGGCTTGGAGTTTCCATCGATACACTGACCTCTTGTACTGACTATCGTGAAGAAAAATTTACGAAATCTCTGACAAAATCCCTGGGAATTAGGGAAAATCACTTTCTTATCTTATCCCGTAACTAACTGAATTTCAAGCAAAATGCATTTTTAAATGTATCTATTTACATTTTAAACTTCAGACTTCGGCTTTTTTTCAAAGTGTTTTGAATACTTTTTCGAAAAGAAAAGAATACGCGCACTATATGTTTGGAAGTCTTGGAAGTCGTTTATATTAAAGTAAACTGAATGAATGTATTATCATAGGAATTCAAAATGATTTAAATATACCAACTAGAGCTTTCTAGAATGCCATCACGTCCTACAAGGACTGCTGATTAAGTTTTGATTACTAGGGATTTCATTACAGCGAGCTAAGCTGTGCCCTGATGTGATTGGATGGAAAGATTTGTGATTGGCTTGTATTAGAAGCCATTAAAGTGTCATCGCGGTCTTACGTTTTTCCTGGCCAGGCTTGCTTCAAATAAAGGTAAAACAATAAATAAATAGATAAAAATAAATATCTGAAAACGTTGCTTTAACCCAGCTTAAAATACAAAAATATGCGAAAAACTATTTTTGGACTTTGACTCCGATTTAAGCGAAAAATAATACGATTAAATGCGCAATTATATTAGCTATGTCTTGTGGTAATTGAATAAACAAATCATCAAACGTAATCTGAATAATGTAAAGGAATACCGCAAGATAAAAGAGCCGCAACCAAAACCGTAGCAAAAACTCACCCACACATAGTAATCAAAAATGCACACAGCAATCAAGGCCAAATTACCGCAAAATGCGATTCGTTTTGCGCAAATCTGTACACGGATTCACGAATTAGCGTCCCAGAATAACATTTTAAAATCAAAACCAAGACCTAATGAAAAATACTTTTTCATCCAAAATAAAGCAAGGTTGACAAGGAAACTAGTAAAAAGCAAAGACAATCTCACAAGTAACAAGTAATTGAATTATAGATCTTCAGAAAAAAGAAATGGTCTGAAACCTTTCGAATGTAAAATATCCAAAGTCGTAAAATCTCAGATTCCTGGATATTCTCCTTATTCGTTCAGTAATGACTTTGAAAGTTTTATCTGATTTTGCTGCTTATTTTTGTGATATTCTCTTTAGTCTTTAAGTGATGCCAAGCAACACGATTAATCTAAATGCTCGAAGACCAATCAAAGGAGTCCTCATTATCGTATTGAGGCAGATGAACTGTGACAGCTAATATAAGCAGCTTTGTTTGCGTGTCAACTTTCTAGGAAGACTACCGCATTGTTTGATCTTCAAGCTCCAGAAAATTTTCAAGGAAAATCGGCAAATACTGCGTCAAATTAAATTTCTCCACTGTTACGAGACGTCGTATTTCAGCGTTAAATGAAGCTCTTAAGCTACCGACTGCTAATACCAAGTACGTGTGGTCTGAATCATTCCTGGACGCCAAGTTCCAAATTAAACTCCCTTTACTGCTAAACAGACAAGGTAAAGAAAATATTAAGTTCTGCGATTTTTGCAAAATATAAAGATGAAAAAGCGTATTTGGGGCAGTTGAAGAAGACAAGATACACATTTTTGCGCGGTTTTTCGAAGTCGTTGATAGGATCTTTCGTAATATCATAAAACGATTCGGACTAATTCTTACATGTAACACATTTTTGATATATGGTTACAGACTATAGGAACCCTTATTTCCGATTTAGTTTCCCAAAGTTACGTAACTGTTCTTTTAGATTATGTATATCTTAAGATTTTTTTGGGAAGTATTACCTAAGAAATTGCATTATAAATGGGGATTTTTTCATAAATATTGTATGTGATGAAGCAGCTATAGAATAATTAATGCCGCTTCTCAAACTCATTAATAGTTCATGGCTTGGATTTTCAATTCACCGATCCCGGCTGTTGCTTGAGTGACCACTCAAACAATGGGTAGTTTTCCCAGTGGAATTCAGAATGTCCGGACAACAAACTTGGATTCATAAGAAATTGTAGTACTTCTCGATATTTTTCTTAATGTACCTTTAGACCGCATTCATTTAAAGACAGACATGTAAAAATTTCAGCAATCGGTGTCTTTCCTACGCTGTATATTGAAAACAAACTTTAGCTTGTCCGACGTAGCAAAAGTAACTAGGGAGGTAAAACAATGAATGCCGGATCGGGGAATTTGGTCAGGTGGATCGGTTTTGAAATCCAATGAAACACGAGTTGAACATCACTAGCGTTTAAAATAGTTTCCTATATACAGACGTCTTACTTGCGCTTAACTCCTATAAATATCTTGAAATACTAAGTTTAATAGTGACAATTAGAAATATTGTCCCTAAAAAGTTATTATGGACTTACTCTATGTTTTAGTAGATTAAAAAAATGTCTTAAAGAGATTTGTAACCTTATCGAGAGTCGGACCCCGAACCTCGAACTTTTCCAACCCCTTGACTTACCACTACACTACAAGCCATTTCGTTGCTGCTAAATGAGTTTTCAAAAGTTTTATACTAATGGTTTTTTTTATTTATACACCAATTTACGATCAGGTTTTGTCCAGTAAACGATAAAAATACAATAAATCATAATGGGACCATTCTTAACATTGTTTCAGTTGGAGTAGTATATGTACATAATCTCCAGAGACTTTTCTTTTTTGTATTTGATTAATCTGTTAGAGAAGAAATTTCAAAAACTCGTGCTTCGTGTTTCATTAGGGTTTCCAAACACTCGTTTTTGAAATATTACTTCTAGTCCAGAAAAAGTGGTCTAGAACAATTCCAGTCAAGTTGAAAATAAAGAGAAAAAATAATTACTATCTATTTAGCATTAGGATTTTGGTTCGCTTAACTAATTATTGGGTATTTCGAATTCATATTCATGTTGGAAAAGCGTGATACTGGACAATACAGTTTTCGAGAACTGCTCTTCAAAAATATTATTCAGGTACTCTGTGTTGCGAGAAACTTTGTATGGGTCATTGTTATCTGGTAAGTAATATCTAAACCAAGAGAGAGAGAAAGAGAGAGGAAAGAAAAGAATGAACTAAACAGAAAAGAAAACATGAAAGGGAAAAATAAAGTGAAGGTACACCACAAAAATGAAAAGAAAACTGAATGCAAAGAAAGTACGATACAAGAATAGAACAAAACAAAACAGACAAGGAAGGTGAAAGCAAAGGAAAACGAATGAAAATAAACAAGGTTCGTGCTACATTCTCACAAAAGTATTCCAAAGCTCTTCAAGGAATATCATAGAAGACTAAATTGACCAATCTCATAGGAGAAATATACACTTAAACTTAAGACACACCTGCCATTTTAAAGGACTTAGGGTCATTTTTCACCAGTAACATGTTGTAAAAACATTCTCCAAGAAGAGTTTTTCAATACCGGATCCAAAATAATTTCAATTTTCAAGGAGTTTCAAGGACGTTTTGGAAGTTTTTCAATTTTTAAGGGCTTTTCAAGAGCACTTGAAAATGAATTCTAAATTCCAGGACTTTTAGAGGAGTTCAAGGACTAGCACGAACCCTGGAAAAGAAAAGAAACGAAAAGAAAAGAACAGAACTGGACAGAAACAAAACAGGGAGGCGAAAGTGAAGCAAAACAAGGAAAAAGAAATAAGAAAAAAAGAGGTTTATTAATTCACGCATGGGATTAGTGTTTTGGTGTTAATCAATATAGAACCTTTAGTTCATAAACCTTTTTCTCGTCAGCCTAATATTATTCACAATAGACTCTTTTCTAAAATGGCGATCGCAAATGCATTTGAGTTAAAATTAAAAACATTTACCAGCACTAAAAAAGTAACTTTTACTTCAGTAACCCTACAAAGATTCATTATGTAAGGTGTTATACCGGCCGAGAAAACGTAAGTTGAAAATTGACAAATTAACAGACGTTATACGCCAAACCCCTAGTCATACAAACGTCCGAAAATTTGTCAATTTTAAACTTACGTTTTCTCGACCGATAAAACACCTGACATAATGAATCTTTGTAGGGTTACAGTCAAAGGACATAAAGCGTGCCCCTCTAGACTCCATTAATGATTCGACCTGAGTTTTCATTAATAAAATGGAAGACTCCAAGCCTCAAAATCTATTTTCTACTCGCATTTTGATTGGAATCTTCAACGAGTGCCATAAATAGGTAGGAAAACTCCACAGAAAGGCCAGTATGACGTTTGCATGTTTTTCTTCAAGTAGAAAATCAATATTGAATTCACGAGTCTCCCGTTTTATTAATGAAAATTTAAAGTGAAAAATCAACTCAATATTTAAATAATTAAAATCATTGATGCAGTCTAAAGCGCACGCTTCATGTCCTTTGACTGTAATAAGATAAAGGTGCTCTTTCTAGTGCTGGTATAAGTTTTCACTGAGTTTAATTTTAATTACTCCAATTTGCCGTCCGCCATTTTGTAGAAGTGTCTGTTACTATCAACACTACCACAATCGATAGTAAGGATTAATACTAGCCTTTACCTGCCAGCATTAATTCGATCCAATTCCCTTTTCAATGCCTACTTTTCTCTCAAACAGGTCTTTATTAGTTTAAATTTACATATTGGATTTAAAGTTCTAACTAAAGTTCCGTATAAAACCTTAGTTAAATAATGTTGAAATTTGCTGAATCCATAAAATCTAAAGACTATTTCTATTTTCTTAAGGACTTTTCCCAATATTCGAGGACTTTTCAAGGGAAAAAAGCCGTTCTTGTACAATAAAACTAACGCCTAAATGATACTAAATAAATTAAAAAAGCTTTCTTTTTAGAATTTGGAGGGTAGAAGGAAATGAGTATGCAATTAAGCATAAGTTTGTTTAGCTTTCTAGAGCCATTCTTGTAAAACACACACCAAAATAAGACAAACGCCTCAATAATAAATAGATTAAAATAAGCTTTGTTTTTAAAATTTGGAGGGTATAGTAGGAAATGGGTGGGCAAATAGACATTAGTTTGTTCAGCATCCTTAGAACTCCACTTATCATTCATCAAACGACGTGGTAGGTAAATTAGGAAAATTCACGAAACAAATATTTCACCAAATGCTTACAAAAATAAAAACACAACAACAACAAAACAAACTAAAGAGAGAGAGAGAGAAATCCCAATTAAACCCAACAAGGCTCTGGATTTCTCGTAAACTAATTAATCGACTTTTAAGCCTGGTTCACACTAGCGACATAAGCAGAAGCAGAAGCAACATACGCAGACTCAGTAGTGTACTGCTCATTAGCGGTGCTTGTCTTTTCTCACACCTCGGCGATAAATGCAACACTGAGTCTGCGTATGTTGCTTGCGCTTATGCTTGCGTCGAAAGTGTGAACCAGTCTTTATAGACGAATATCGTGTTAAGAGTGCTGTAAGACCACTGGTAAGTAAGTAATACCCGTAATACCAAGGAAGGCGGCTAAGGTTTCTATAAACAATAGCCTGCGACACAATAAGAAACTAGGTTCACAACGTTCTGTGTACCAAGGCAGGCATGTGAGTTTTCAAGGACAATTATTGGCTTTTATCGGTTTTGACTTGACTTCATTCCCACTAAATTTAATAAAAACCAATAGAACAAAGCTAAACAATACTGAGCCAGCTACAGAAAGAAACGTAGCCGACAAGAACTTGAAACAATTTCCGGCTGTAAAAATAATAAAACCTCAGAAGTTGAGTAATTATGTTATTATATTTCAGGACTTGGTATGGAAAACGACACGGATGCTGCTGTAGATCTCGATACTACCAGTGCCTATACAGCACTGGGCTTGTACGGTGTTCTAGGAATAGCAGTAATAACAGCCAACACAATGGTGCTGTTGCTGGTATACAAGAAGCCTAATCTCCGTACAGTTACTAATAATTTTCTGGTGAGCTTGGCTGTGAGCGATCTGTCGACAGGACTTGCAGCTATTCCAAGTTCTATTGCTTGTTCGTTGACGATTTCGGAGAATACGTGCATAGCCATGGATATGTGTGTCCGCTTTCTGGCATTTTCATCCGTCACACATCTTACAGTTCTCACGGTAGAAAGGTATCTACGAATAACTAGGCCATTTGTGTACAGGACTCACGTCACGGGGGCCGGTACGTACCGGGTGATTGGCGGGATGTGGGGTTTTTCGATGATTGCTTCGCTCGTCCAGCTGTCGTGGATTAAAAGCTCGGCTATCGATGGAGAAGATATGCTGAAAATTGAAATTATCTACGACTGCGTGTCGTTCGTGATCGTGGTTGTCATCCCGTTCTTTCTCATCTCGACTATCTACATCGCGATTTTCCGCTTCATTCGTAAACACAACAGGAGAAGAAGCGAGGTGCTTGCCAGGAGCTCAAACAAGACCAGAAGCAAAAGAGCAAACGCCAAAAACGAGAAAAAACTTTTACTGGTCTTCCTGGCAATGATCGTGGTGTTCATCCTTGGTTCGTCCATGTACTTTTTCTGGACGCTTCTCTTTGACCTCTATGAGCATCATAGCATTCGGCTCACAGCTAAGACACTGGACATCTGTGTCAAATTTACAATGTTTTTTCGTTATTCATCATCGCTTTGTAACCCTGTCCTTCTGACCTTCTTCAAGCAAGATTTTCACGAGGCGCTCAAGTCAGTTTTTGGTAGATAAAACCTCTCATAGCTGTTTCAAGCCACTCTCAGCTTTACTACTAATAGGATATCACTGGTTCAATATTTTTCTATAATTGAGGTACCGTCTGCTGTTACTTAGGACTCAAGCCAACAATTTCATGAAACTTTGACATTGGTCTAAGACACTACCTTAGTTCTCGAAAAAAATCCTAATGATTCAAAGAAAACAATTTCTCGTGTAACAGAATATTTTTTAAGTACAGATATTCTGAAGTAGAGAAATTTGGCAAAGAACTGGTGTGTGTATAATAAAACATGCCGATTTCTTGAAATCTGGTAGAAGTACAATCATTTATGCAACAAATGTAGCAAAAAAGACCACACAGACGAAAAACTTAAATTAATAGTTTAGCGCATTTCTTTCCAAATAAAACTTCAGAATATCTGTACTTAAAAAATAATGTTGTGTCATCTGTGTATCGAAAGAGAGTTAAGTGATGTTCGAAGTAAAAGAAGTAACTCAAGAACAATTCTGAGACTTCAACAAGATTTGAACCCATTCATGACCTCTGTTATACTAGTGCGATGCTCTATCAACTAAGTTATGAAGCCTGGTCGAGAGCAGGTCAATAGTGAGTCCGCGTATCTGGCCCAATAAGCCGGCGTACGCATATTAAGAAAAAATAACAACTCTTATAGGTTCTCATGTGTAAAATATAGGTTCTCGTGTGTAAAATATAGGTTCTCGTGTGTAAAATACAATGTACAGTTTTCAAACTGATTTACTCAGAGAGTAATGCAGGAAGATGTAACGGAGGTTTAAACATTTTCTCGGCAGGCATTGAAGGACAGTTAACAAAAACCTCAAATTTCACATTGAATGACTTACTCGTTTGTATTGTTCTCCTAAACCTCTCCTCGTTAGCATGCTAACCAACCCTGACACATCATTGTTGGTATGTCTCTCGTATCGTAAGGCGTACAGCAATACCAGGCGTAGCAAATCAAGATCCGTCACATTCTCGTTGGCCATCACACGACGGATATTCTGCGGATAACAAGCAATACATACGAGCTTTTAGGGACCGTTAATTTTTTATCGGGGAGAGGAAGGGGGAACGGTGCTGCAGAAAAAAAAATGACCAAATAAATTTAAAATCATATAAATAAACTGCAGTTTCAGTTGTAAAAAGGTTTGTGATTCTTTATGGCCCCCCTCGACTCCATTTTTTCGATGTGGCCCCCCTTTTTGGCCTGATTTTTTTTTGATGCCCCCCCTAAATCCCACCACCACCCCTCCCTCCCAAAAATGAACGGTCCCCGGTTAATTTATCGAGTGCGAGGGCCTTAGTATAAGTTATGACCGACTTTTTCCCGCTGCCTTTATGGCACCATGCACGCTTAGCGCGTGGGCCATAAAAAAGTGGGGAATAACAAGGTTCCATACCTTACGTACGAATCGAGCAAGCGAAGTTAATAAGATGTTTATAATATGGCAAGGCAAACACAAAAATGGGTTGGTGGTCCGTACCACAAGTTATGGACCGCAAATTGACCAATGAGAGCGCGTGAAATTATTTTGCCATATATTAATAAACTGACACCATGTGAGCTCAAAACAAAATACTAGAACACAGTCGCAATGTATTCTAATGTATTCTTCTTGAATGATGAAAATTATAGAAAAACAGGACCTTATTCTTCATCCATCGCCCCATTTTTTTTTCATTCATTCATTCGTTCATCCATTCATTTATTTTTTCTTGGCATATTTTGCTAGTTAGCAGACGTTTTACTAGCGCATCGCCCTCACTGCGCACTTGTTTCCTTTATTATTACACAATTAGGATGGATATCTGTGTGATAAAGCCGTGAATAAAATCCATATCAGTGAAGTGATACAATATCACTTCATGGTAAACTGTGTTATTACACATTTAGGATGGATATCCGTGTGATAAAGCCGTGAATAAAATCCATATCAGTGAAGTGAT
>WUAP02142456.1:0-11998 GCA_015163945.2 Stichodactyla helianthus | reverse complement strand
TCGTATGAGTGGGAAACGTACGGTACTGACTTACAGCACGTACACGGTACGGTATGCAGTAACACTGAAATGACTTCTCGTTTTTGTGTGAATCATCCAATCACAACGCGTAGTTATAGCCACGGTAAAGTACGGCACAGCTCCAGCATGGCTACAAAATTTCCGTATCGTTTCCCACTCAAACGAAATCTAGTATAAATTGATAGTAGTTACCTATCGGCTACTTTAGTAGAGCCGTCCAACCTCAGAAACCCGTAATTTTTGTATTTCAAGTAGACTTCTATAACGTCCATGACCAGAGTAAACTGAGAAAACAGCAACACACGATCACCCTGTTCAGAAGGGAGAAAAAACATGTTGATCAGTCTTGTACACACAGTTCCGCATTAGTCAAGACAGAGAGACCGAAAGACAGACAGACGAGACAGATTTCATTCTATCATCAGCGGTCTCCTTTGTGCTCAAGAGACAAGAATGGGAGCAGCAGGTGCATACAGAGTAGCGCAAGCGAGAAATTATATACGTTCGTAGAGCTTCCCCAATTAGACGCCCTAAAGTTCGAAGTGCGTTGTCCGATCGCGAGTCATATACGATCTGCATGAGACCGCTGACAATAGCTAGACGAACAGACAGACAGGAAATATTGTTAGGATCTCTCTTGATAAACTAGCTACCTGTTCTTTCATGGTTGGTAAGATTGAATCCAAGACAGAAAACTTCCCAGAGTCCAAAAAAACTTCTTGATTCAAAGTATACGTAGCCAGTTTCTAGTAAGACGAATAAGAAATCACGTGGTCAGGCGTATGTCACGTGATCTCAGACTGGTCACGTGATTTGGGATAGATTGTAATAAAACGCGCTAAACGGAAAATGAGGTGAGGAGGGAAGTAGTAACAGCCTGTTCGTGATGTGATTGGGTGATCTAGGTCACGTGGTGTATTATATATTCCCTAGGGGAGGGGAGGGAGGTGATGTACTAGTCTCTACACGTACGTATTCCTGCTTGCAAAGTCGATTGATTTCGAAGTCCGACATGACAGTCATGTCCTCGTAGACAAGATCAGGGTCGCAGTCCCGATGAGCTATGTCCTGCAAAAAAGAGCAAGAAGACAGGTCACGTGTCATTCTATTGAGTTTTTTCCTTTGTTTGATAGTAACGCTTAACAAGATATGGATGAACCTCGAACAAAGATTCTTATTCCCAAGAGTTCTGTAATGGAAAACATTACACCACAGCCATTAAGGTCTATAGGTGAGAACAAGTGCAATAGTATTAAAAAGCTTTGGGAAGCCTGTGGTTTCTTACCCTGCAGTATTGTGTGGCCATCTCAAGGATTTTCTCATCAGTGTAATGGTTTCTTAGCAACAAGGGGTGGTTAGATGCCATGCGCAGAGGCATTAGTAGGTTCTTATTCTGCCTGTTCTGACTTAGACCACCTGGGAATGTAAAATAAAATGAATGGATGGATGGATGGATGGATGGATGGATGGATGGATGGATGGATGGATGGAGGGATGGAGGGAGGGATGGATGGATGGAGGGAGGGATGGATGGATGGACGGAGGGAGGGAGGGAGGGAGGGAGGGATGGATGGATGGATGGAGGGATGGATGGATGGGATGGATGGATGGATGGATGGATGGATGGATGAGCAAGTGACAGGAGAAGCAAGCTTAAACGATTAAGATAACAAAAATGCCACAGAAAGCAGAAGGGCTATGAGGATTAGAAAACGAAAAAGTTATTTGGAAACAATCAATAGGTAATAAGTAAATGAATGAATGAATGAATGAACGAACGAACGAACGAACGAACGAATCAGTGAATACCCAATTACCTACCGAACTGTTTGTATTTTTGATAACATTCAACGAAAACTTTCTCGTAGAGTAGTCGCTGTTGATCTGACAAATCACACATGATAACCTCTTCATGCTTCTGAGGAAGTTGATGAAGAACCTACCAAAAGATAACAACAAGCTTTAGTTTCTTCTTTCTAAATTTTACTTAGAAAAGCTATTGACGTGAATAAGCTGCTTTGTACTTACATCTCTTTTTAGGCGTCTCAGTACGAATGGTTTCATTATTCTCTTGGCTTGTTCTAGTCTTTCTTTCTCATACTTAACACTTGACTCCTCATCCTAAAGAAGTCAATGAGAGTTTATCAGGTCTGGCGTGACTTCGCGTGACATTACGTACACTGTAATGCCCTTTTCTGATTGGACAATACGTTTTTGGAGGCAAAACAAACTTGCTTGACTACGAAGTTTGTTTTGCCTCCAAAAACGTATTGTCCACTTAGGAAAGGGCATTATGTAATGTCACGCGAAGTCACACCAGACCTGATAAACTCTCATTAACCACGAACCAAATGAAAACTGAACAGATTTAAACAGGGTGAAGGAAACTAACTTGAGACTTACTCGTTTATCAGAGAATAATATTTTCAGTCCTTCAGAACTCTCGTCAAACATGCAAGGCATGACAAAACTCAGTAGGGACATCAGCTCTAGAAGGTTGTTCTGTAGTGGTGTACCAGTCAACAGAAGACGGCGCCTGGCCTACATTACAAACAACAATGTTTTATGATTGGTAAATGTGATGGTAGTGATTACTGTAATGGTGACAATTGATACATTGTTAATAATGTTAATGATGATGGTGGTGGTGGTGATGATGATGACGATGATGGTGGTGGTGGTGGTGATGATGGTGATGATGATGATGACGATGATGGTGATGATGGTGATGGTGATGGTGGTGATGATGATATGATGATGGTGATGATAATGATGATGATGGTGATGATGATGATGATGATACATGATACATGATAATGGTGATGATGATGATAATGATTGTTGATGGTAGTAATGCTTTGGAACAGAAAGATGGTCACAGTAATAAGATTTACCTTGAGGTTAAACAGCTTTTGATATCTCTGTGATTTCATATTCTTCAACATGTGACCCTCATCAAAGATCACATAATGAGTATCCAGCTTACGGAATAGACTTCTGTCTTGAGCATTACTTGCTACCATTTGATACCTGGAGATTAGTATTTATCATAAAAGGTAAGAGTTTTAATAATTTAATAATTTCAACAGTAAAAAAAAAATTGTCAAATACTCACGTGGTAATGATGACCTGGGAGTCAAAATCTGGAGAGAGTATGTCTTCTCTGAGATAACGCCTTTCTTCAGCTGAACCTGTTGCAAAGTGTGGATAGTAACATTGTTAAATTCTCCTAGAATTATTCATGGTTTAAGAAGCTAGATCAAACACTTGAAAGACTGTTTCATCCTCTATCCAAGCACCTAATATTTATGGAGAAATTACCATAGTATTGAACATAATTCACAGTTGGACACCAGTGCTCTAGCTCCCTCACCCAGTTATCTGCAAAATTAAAAAAAAAAAAACTTTCAGCTTGGCACAATATAACTGCCTTTTGGATGGACCATATCTTAGGAAAAGGATCCTCGTCAGGGTTCGAAATAGTGGTCTGCCAATGGCCAAAATGCAGATCAAATTTTACTACTGACAGGCGAAACAATTTTGAGCTGCCAAATAGTATATAGTGGCAGGAGAAATTGTGCTCCATCAAAATTATTTTTCTTATTTTCTATTTCGAGCTCTGCTCGTTGATGTATAGATATTTTATTAGCCTGCCTATTGGCCCTCCAATGGGGATGTGGGAGGGGCATGATACAGGCTAAGAACAAAAGATACAGCTGTACTGAGTTTTTATCCCAAATGACAGAAAATGGAGCAATATGGAGAGAGACTGGATGGCTTTCTCTTCAAGCAGTGTTCACTCAGTTTGAGGATCTGCCTGTAAGTTGTAACAATACAACATACCAACAGTTGACGCTGGGGCTACTATGAGGTAAGGGCCATCATCTCCTTGTTCTATCAAATGTGCTATAAATGATATTGCTTGAATAGTCTTCCCAAGACCCTTAAAAAAAGGAACACAAAAAGTTTTATTTAATCATGAATGAAAAATGAAATATTAAATTTTGCATATTGCAAATGTTAGGTCAACACCAGTTCAGATGTACGACTTCTGCTGATTCGAATCTAATGCAAATAAGTCAAATCTTTTCTCTCTCTCTATTCATTATTATCTGATTTACACTGAATTGGCATAGCAAAAGTTCAATCTCTGAACTAAAGTAGTACTGTTTCTTAGTAACTTTTGCATGTTTACCATTTCATCTGCCAGAATACCATTCATCCTTTGTTTATGCATCAAAATTAACCAATTTAGACCAGTCTGCTGGTACGGCTTGAGCTTGCAACTGAAATCAAGACAAGTGCATCAAAATGAGGTTAGAGGGCCACAGGTGCTTTGTAGCTATTTTGTGCAACCCTGGTTAAACAAAGTCTTTTCTGTGAAAAATGTACAAACTAAATACTGCATTGCATATTTAATATTAAACTAAATACCAGTCCTGATCATATGTCATACCTTTTATTTAATATTCCTGGTTGAGAAATGATGTTATTTTCCTAGATTAAAAAAATATATATACACAATTCAATAAATAGAAAAATGAATGAATGAATGAATGAATGAATGAATGAATGAATGAATGAATGAATGGATGGATGGATGGATGGATGGATGGATGGATGAATGAATGAATGAATGGATGAATGAATAAATGGATGAATGAATGAATGAATGGATGAATGAATGAATGGATGAATGAATGAATGGATGGATGAATGAATGAATGAATGAATGAATGAATGGATGAATGAATGAATGAATGAATGAATGGATGGATGAATGAACGAATGAATGAATGAACGAATGAATGAATGGATGAATGGATGAATGGATGAATGAATGAATGAATGAATGAATGAATGAATGAATGAATGAACGAACACACTTTAGTTCATTTTATACAAAATTGTATCTCTAATAAATAAATAAATAAATAAAATGAATGAATGAATGAATGGACTTACTATCCCAGTAGCTTGATCAGAGAGCATTTTTTGGATTGTTTTTGAAATTCGTTCGCATTTTTTCATTAGTTTTATCACATGCAACCTTTTCTCCAGTAGTAAATGACAATCCCATATAATCTATCAGAAATAAAAATAAGAAAAAAAAAAAGTAAATGAATAAATTAATGAAAGAATGAAAGGGAATGCATATAAATATTATGCTTAAACACAGAGATGGGTAGGTATTCCTGTAATCTGTACCTGGACAGAGAGGCCCTTAGCAGCTTCTAACTTTGATTTCTGAAACAACAGTAAAAAAAATAAACTATACTCAGCATTATACAGAAAATAACTTTATTTGGTGACCAGCGGTTCAGCTCACTTTGGGATGTTTCATCAAGCAAGCAACTTGCCATGCATGTTAAGGTGATGATGTGGTTCTTCCACTTTAAAACATGTTTTATTCCCTTTAGTATTATTCCTTTCTTTGCCAATAAATTGCCTTTGGGCATAAAGGCCAGTTTACATGGTGCAACTTTTGCTTATAACTGTTGCGAGCGATCTGCTTATGTCATGCTTGCAACAAAAATTGCTTTATGTACATGTAAATCAACCTTACAACTTTTTTCCTGTTGTACACAACAGAAGTGAGCTAGTTGCAAGGTTGATTTACAGGAAGCAATTTATATCGTAAGCATGGCATAAGCAGATCGCACACAACAGTTGTGAGCAAAAGTTGTACCAT
This sequence comes from Stichodactyla helianthus, assembly GCA_015163945.2. Classification (NCBI taxonomy): domain Eukaryota; kingdom Metazoa; phylum Cnidaria; class Anthozoa; order Actiniaria; family Stichodactylidae; genus Stichodactyla; species Stichodactyla helianthus. Next base: position 6,285 of record WUAP02142456.1, on the reverse strand, counting down.
GTTAACTAATTTCAATCAATTTTTTTTTATTACTGTACAATGTTCACTTACCAAATCCTTCCAAGAATCAAATGGTCTTTGATGTATCAACTTGTTTGACTTTGAGGCAGAAAATCCACGTATTGAGTTCAGTTCTTCCTTTGATGAATCATTAAGGAATGACAGAATGGTAGCCTGTTCATCATCTTCAAAACCATCATCATCACTATCACCATCAGTGACATCATTGTCATTCTGATTGTCACCTAAGGAAACATGGTAAGTCAGTTATTGCAAGAGACAAAAATAAGTTAAAATTGTAACCAAACCTTGTGCATGTACAGGGGCGGATCCAGAGGAGGGGTACAGGGAGTGTGCTCCCCCCCCAGATGAGCAATTTACAGTCAGTTATGGCTTTATTATAATTATCTGTTTTTGGTGCTTGAGTCCCCAACACAATTAGTGCATTCTTCCCTCAAAAAAATCCTGGAGGTGCACCCCTCCCTGAGAAAATTCCTGAATCCACCCAATGTACACAGGCATACTTTACCCTTATTTTCAGCCTCATCATCTGATATTTCAATAACTTCTCCTTTATCTTGAACTTTCCTCTTCTGAAATTCTGATATTGGTGCCATGTTTTTCACTGAAAATTGAAGGGAAAAAACTCAAAAAACAATTACTGTCATTATCATTAATATCATCAATCATCATCACCACCACCATCATCATCATCACAATCAATTCGTATGCCTTACCAATATTTGGACATTTTCCAGCTCTACTGTACTTTTGTTTCTTGTTTGGTGTTGGACACATGTCTGACTCGCTGTCACTGAATGACAAAACACGCTTTCTTCTCTTTTTCTTTTCCTTTCTCTTTTTGATAATGCTATCATTGTTATCTGAAAGTATTAAAAACAACATCATTGGTATTATATACATCTGCTCAACTCTGAAAACAAATTCCACTCAATTTTGAAATATCAGTCAGCACCAACAACAGTCTTTCTGAAAGAGTATTACTAAAGTTGTTACCAAAGTGCCATATTTTCATGACAGAAGGTGTGACAGTCAAGGAAGTGTCTGTGACTCTGCCCACAAACTTCAACGTTTAGCCTACTTTCCTTTGCGCACATGTAGCAGCATCCTTTTACTAATTAACAAACACGAAAGAGGAGAGAAAATGGAAGCTTAGAGCAATCTAGATATTTTACATTTAGACTTTTAGAAAGGTGAAACCTGCACTTTTGTCGTTCAAGACTCACCAACTGAGTCATGCTGAAACAGCTCATGTCAGTTTCTTCTATAAAGAATTTGGTCCATTTATCTTTTTGTCACTCAACTTTGAATTCATATCTTCTATTTGCCATTCAACCTACTGCAAAGGAATGCCAACTAAAAGTGATAATTATTAGGGCAAAATCATAGACATTTAGGGGCATATGGCCATGGCATGTTTTTCTGTTGTAAAAACCCAGTTCAGTGACATCCGTAGTAGGTATAAAAGATGTACCCACAGCTGAATGCCTCTGGATTTTGTACTGTGGGAACACAACAGCAAGTTTGTATCCCTGCTGTACCTGTATCATACTTACTACATGTTGTGATTGGATAATTCACATGAAAACAATGGGAAGCCATTTCAGTGTTACTGCACACTGTACTGTGTACATGCTGTAAGTCAGTACCGTATGTTTCCCACTCATATGGAAACTGCTCTCAGGCACTAATGATGAGGTACTAATGATTAACGTCCCCCCTTTCCTACAAAAATTAATACTGTTGAAGAATGCTGAAGTTCTCTAATAATTCCTACCCATATTTTCCTCTGAGGCTTTCAATGCCAAAACTGTATCTATTGCATCTTGTAAATTACTGCTTATTCCAACAGCACGTCTTTTGATTTCCTCTTTTTCATCCGGAAAAATATCTTGTAATCTCACGTATAAACTCCTGGGACTACCATTCACTTCATCGTGATCAGATTTCAAATAGTTCCCATTAAGAAGGCTTTCTTTGTGCAACTTTTGTCCACTTTTGGACGAAGTATCCTTATTTGAAGACGTCTTCGAGACAGTTTGAGTTTTACTGGATCGTTTTTGTCCATCACTTTCTTCTGTATCTGGTTTTATAGCGGATTTAAGAAGGTCTTCATCGTCTGATGAGTCGCTGTCGTTGTTAAAGCCAACTGGGCTGCCAACCGGTGTCTCTGTAACAGCAACCACAACTTCGTCTAAGTTTAACGTTCTTCCTCTTTTCTGAAGTCCATCTTGCTTCGATGAGCTTTCTTTATCTCTGCTTGTATTCGTACTAAACGGAGATGTCTTACGACAGTAAGAGAATTTTTCAAACATTTCCTCTCGAAGTTATGTAAGCTTCAGCTAATTAAAGTCCAAAAATGGCGGGAATCAAAAATAATTTCTAAAAATCTCGGCAAAAATCAAATCTACGCAGCAGTAGGATTCACATTAGAATAAACCTTTTAGTGGTCGAACTATAGATATAAAGGTATGTGAGGCAAATAAGTATTGAGGAAAATAGCTGAAGACTTGACTATAGTCAGACTGAAGCCATGTTGTCTTCAAAATTACGCGCCAAAATTTTACAATGCAGGGGAGGGGAAAGTAAGAATTGTGGTTACTCTCGGGGTATGGGGTAGGCTTAAAACTTAACTTTAAATGGGAAAAAAAAGGAATTTGGATAAGAAAGTTGAACCATTTTCTTATCCTCCCACCCCTTGGAAATTCCAATCTAACTCCTTGGGAGAAATATGGTTATTTTCTGGAACTACACAATATACCCTCCTCAGACCCTCCCCACCCCTTGGAAATTCCAATCCCCCTCCATGGGGGAGGTATGGATATTTTCTGGAACTACACAATATATCCTCCTCAGACCCTTCCCACCCTTATCCAATATGAAGGTATGGGAATTTTCTGGACCAAAGCTACATACATGTATTGTGGATACATGGTAGTCTGATGAGACCCTTGTCCCGACCCCACCTCTCAAAAATGTGGAAATTATGTATTGAGCCTGAGCTCCATGCCTTTATTATAAATAAATTTATGAAGCAGTGCTCTGTCTAGCACTCCTGTGTCTAGCACTCCTCTGTCTAGCACTCCTTATCAACCTCAGACAGGTAACTCTTGTCCATGCCAGTGATCATCACCATCATTAATTACAGGCAAAAAATACTTCCACACATTCCTTCGTTGGTTCAGAAACAAAGTCCTCAGAAGAAACTTCTTTCTTCCAACAATCCTGAAGAACATGATCTTGATCAAAGTCCATAGAGAAGAACTACTTTGGAAAAGTCTTAGAAAATCTATCATCGAGAGGTCTGCTAATAATAAGATTGTATGATAACAAAATACCATAATCATGAATATGAAAAGTAATATTGCAACTAGGAAAAGAATAGGGTAGTCCCCTAGCTCATTACACATATTTATAGTGTATCTGGGAAATAGTGCTTGCCTTGTGATTGAATCATAGACCATACAAGCCATAAAAGAATTATATGTGCAATATGAAGCGAATAATAGTCCTACAGTGCAGTAAATTTGAAATAAATAAAAATAGGAGAAATTATTGAGTCCTATGCAGTTGTTTGTAAATGGACAATGGTGTGACATGAATGTCACGCAAGTCCCACAAGTGCTACAGTGATGCGTTCCTGTGTATCTAACGCGGTCACACTTGACACAGAAGTCTTCATTTCGAATGTCTATGTCAGGATCATCCTCGAATTCTCTTCTCGTCTCTGGATATCCCGGCGATACGATCATCGCTGCTAGATAATTAAACACCATGTTAATCCAAAGATAAAACGCTACGAAAATCAAAAGCCATCCTTTGGTCGATCTCAGTGGTAAGTCAACTTCTGCAGGCAGAAACACCATCACAAAAAAACATATTTCAGCGCCTTGTATCAAGAGTATCGGCGCAACTTGAAAACTGTTCAAACATCTGTGTACACGGCTCTTCCTTCCTCCTTTGGGAAACATAGATCGTGCGGTGTTAAGAATGAAAGCGCCTTGAATAAGACCCACTCCAAGAATCACTAGCAGAACCACCGCCATGGTTAGACTTCACCCCCAATCTCTATCAAATTAGGTTACTGGTATGACGTATTTCCGCTTGTAAACAGACTACAGCACTAGTGTGACGTTTTCCGGTTATAAAATGAAAGAAAAATTGCCCAGATTTTCGCTTAAATCTTTCGCGCGAGTTTTATACTTATCGAATAAGGGTTATTAAATTAAAGTCAGTTTTTTTGAAGAGGAATTATGTTCAAAATAAGCTTTATAGGCTGTACCTTGGATTTGTTAGAGTGACGTCATGGCAAGCCCCAGCAACGAATCTGTTTAGGCCATTCAAGCTTGACCTTCGTTTTCAAAATGGCGCTCATAACACATCTGGTCATAATCTTTGCTATAGTAATCGTTCTAGGCGCTCTGGTTTTCCAGATCTTGCCGAGACTCTTCCCCAAGATCCGTAAATCGCTGCCATCGCAGAGTTTCATCAGCTACACTCAAACTGTGCCGATCATGTTCATGTTTGCAAGTTTGGCTTGGCTGTTTTTTAGCCGTTACCTTCAATCCCATGTTGGAGAGGACGCTTATTATACGCTTCAGGGCTGGGCGCATATCATTTTCGTGGTGTACGTCTTTAGCGTGGTTATTTTTAACTATCTTAGTGCTGTTTTTATCGCGCCTGGATACCCACAGACCCAAGAAGAGTACACCAAAGAAAGAAGCTTTGTCAAGCGCTATGAAATTTGCGTCAAGTGCAGAAAGATTCGAAACTTTGGAACTCATCACTGTAGCTGGTGTAACACCTGTGTCAAAATGATGTGCCATCATTGTCCTTTTACGAATAACTGTGTTGGATTGAAGAATTACGTTTATTACTACACTTTCCTGGGTTATGCCTTCTTTGGAATGATGTATGCATCCTACCTGGCCTACTTCCCCTTCGCAAGTTGTTACCATATTGTAGGTGCCAATCACATCTCATCTATGCTAGGCCACCCGCAATTCACTAAGTTTAGCAAATACACTGGCATCATGCATAAGATCAATAGGGATACTCCAGAGATGTGTGACGAGATGGGAGAGTATATCATCCTTTTAGCTCCAGTATTTGTTGTCTGGATTTTCATGGGTCTACTGTTTGGCTTCCAGTCTCTGCTTCTGGCATCTGACCTCTCTATTGTAGATTTCTATGAGGTCATTGGAAGGTCAAACTCAGTCATGGAATTCTTGAAGACCTTGTATGTGAGTATTCGAAAGAAAAAGAAGTCGAGGTTCTGGTTGATGGTCTACCAACAGAGGAGTCGATGGTGGAAGTTCTTTCTTCCTTGTTTTATAGATGTGGATGTCGAAGGAACAAAAAGAGAACTAGAGATGTAAATAAAAAATTTGCACAATTTATTTGCATCTCTTTTTTCAATGGATACTGATATATCTACACTAACCCCAGAAACTTCAATTGACAAACTTTTGTATATTAAAGTCTTAGCAATTGTTTTTCTCATGAAATTCAACAAGGAATTCCGTCGTCCTCCAATGAATTCTCCTATAGAGTTTGTTACACCACACCTCTTCCTCAGGGTAGGTATGGATATTTCTGGGTCTATGCCTACAATCTAGAATATTCTTTACAAGTCAAAGTGTTTGAGCATCATGTACAAGCTTTTGTAGTTTGCATTCATATTTAAGTCTTAAGGAATTCTTTAATTAATTTCACTTTATTATTTAACAGGTTTTGAATTCTGCACACAAATACATGTGTAAATATATTGAAATGCACGTATTTAACAATAATGTTTACAGTAGGTATTCTTTGAATTGTATTTAAGGTATTAAACCATTTATTGTCTCATAGCTAGAAGCTTCACATTTATTTTGTTACAATTTATTATCAATAGATAATGCAAATTTGTTAATAATTCACTCTTGAACTTTTTCCTATCATTTAACTCTTATTGTAATGGAGTTCATTGCAGATGTTTCGTGTGGAATTCATGTTAATTGTATATCCACTGTAAAAAGGTTTTCAATTTCTTCATCTGAAATGAGCTAAGATAAACAAATGCAGATCAGTATTTTGAATGATTTACTGTTATAGACAATCTTAATATGACTGTTGTCAGCAGCATCATCACTACCACCACAGTAATTATCATAGTCATCACCATCACTACCACCATCACCCTCACCCATCACCATCACTACCACCACAGTCATTATCATAGTCATCACCACCACTATCACCATCACCATCACTACCACCACA
>WUAP02142455.1:0-27237 GCA_015163945.2 Stichodactyla helianthus | reverse complement strand
TTAGACCTTCACGTGGCTCGGATGATCACGTTAATGGCGGTCCCGCGCATTTGAATATATTCATATAGATATTTGCGTGTTATAAATGCATGGCTTTACCTTTTTTTTAGATTTTAGAAATGGATCAAAGAATTATCGAGAGTAGTCTAAAATATTAAATAAACCTTAATAAAGTACATTTCTGAAGGAATATTGAAGTTCGATTTGCCTTTTCACCGCAAAGCCTCGTGTAGTCTCTAGGTCACGTCTAAAGAAAGCGTTACAAGCATAGGTAGCCCAGTTCACGCTCTACTGGTAAACTGGACGGCACTGTTGTCCACGCATGAGCATTTTCTCATTTTGAGGACGTAAAATCATCCATCGGACAATCCGCCAAGATCGAAACTAGAAGCCGCTGGGATACGCATTCAGTCAAAAATTAGAATTGCTGCTCGCTTCGCTCACTACAATGATCCATCAGATGGAGTACTAACTAACCAAACAATACACCATTTCACAGTTCCCGTCGCTCAACCTCAGCCTCGCTACCGTGAAATATATTCTTTAGAAATTGAGTACTGCATTTGGAATTTTTGATTATTTCAATTGTTCGTTTAGGTTGAAATACCTTACATTATTGCGAGCTGAAGTCAAATTCTAACCTGACGAGGCTGAGGTTGAGCGACGAGAACTGTGAAATGGTGTATTCAATATTTCAGTTCAACCAGTTCAGTTACTGAGTGAATGTCATTTTATCGGCCCCACTTGTAGAGGAGCTCCACTAATGTTGGAATCCAATGTTTCAATTTCAAAGCACGTGGGATTGTAATTTTAAAACTGCACTCAGGATATCCTTGCGAAGAAGATTCCGATGCAAAGAGTTCTATTCATCAATAAACTTTAAAGTGCAAAGTCTCTAGGGCACTATAAATGGTGCACTATTCTCTCTAATGGTATGACCAACATTTGGATACGCGCCCGCGATGGAAACCGCTTACTCTTAGATAGCTATGAAAATCAACCACCGACCCACCGTCAGTGACCGAACTAACGACGGATCGACCAACCAACCAAAAAGCTACTGAATCAACAAATCAACCGGACTGAATACGTCATGACCAATTAGCTGAACTGACGAGCTACCATTCATTGATTAAATTTCCTCAACTGAATCACACACTAAAGTTGTTAACGAACATTATGTTACGCGATGAAAATGAAGAGTGAATCGAAGTAATAGAAACTGGGGGGGGGGGGGGGAATGATCCAGTTAAAAAGAAGTATACTCTCTACAAATTATGCTTGTTGAGTGACGGGCTAAAGGAATAACATGAGAAAACGCATTGCGAGTTTTCAGAGAAACGTGAAGAAAAAGCAGCAACAGCGGAAGAGACTATCTCTAATACCAATAAAATTCTTGATAAAGAATGTGCTCTGATCTTTACTTAGTTTTGTTATAAATATTGAACAAATCTTCTTGCCTCCAGTATCTCTTCATGTTTCCGTTCATTGCTTGGCTCAAATTAAATACCATAAACGACTACCCACCATGTCCTACTGTATCTATTATGATTACGTTCCCTAATTTTTTTCAATCGAAGAGTAAACAAGGTCGGACTTGTAAATCAAATATACTTATATTGGCGTACTGTGTACTTTTGTCGCTGAAAAATTGCATTTCTGTGATTTCACAGAGCAAATAAAAGTATGACATGGAAAATCTCGGCGCGAAATAAGTTGAACATAAATACTAGCCCGAAGAAACTGCTTAATGCCCCTCCCCTTCAAATTCAACTCCTGCCCCACCCACCCTCCCAAGAATACAATTTGCACATTAATTATCCGAGGCGATTAAAATACTAGTCTCCGCACTATTTCTTATAGATTTATTGTAATTACTAGAGACTTTTCTTTACGTGACTGCGTGAACTGCGTGATGCAGTTAATTTAGTGCGTACCCTCGACACTACAGTGACTGTGCGATACAGTCCGTGTGTCAACGACCTTGCTCACCATTCGAGTTCCCAGTAGCTTCAGTGGTTAGAGCGTCCGACTGTAGTATACGGAAGGTCGTGGGTTCGATTCCCATCTGGAGCTCAGATTTTTTCTAAGTTCCTTGTCCTCGCACTATTTCTTATACATTTATTGTGATTAAAATACTGCTATGGATTCAGTTTACTACCATATTCTCGGACAAAGGAATGAAGGGACATTTTATAAGGCAATATGGCCGACATGATGTGACATGCATACTAGAACAAATAGTGTGGGAAACTAATGGTATTGACTTACAGCACGTACACAGTACGGTACACACTAGAAATGTAATGGCTTTTCATTGTTTATATGGTGTAAATCATCCAATCACAACGCGTAGTGACGGTTATGGTAAAATATGGTACGACTAAAGTTTTCTGATATCTTTCGCCTTAATTATTGTTCCCCACTCGTTAGAAATCATTAGAATCTTATTTCGTTCATGTTCAAACTCATTAATTATACCATTCTTTTACTTCATTAATTTCCTTATGAGTAAAAAATATTGATTTTGAAAGACAGTAACTATTGAACCACGGATCGGATCGGAACTCTATATGTGATTGGTCTAAAATTTAACTCTCAGCAGTTGGACTATGGGAACTATGGACACATAACATAAGGAGTGTTTCTTACGATGCATTGAGGGGATTTGTAAAAATAAGTTTATATATTCTTATGATATTTCTTCCTTGTAATAATTTCTTTTGTTATATTTCTTTTTTACGGGGAAAAAAAAAAAAAAAATAGACAGACCTATACTTTGTGCGCAATGCCAGATTCCTTATTTTAGATCATGTGTCACTCCTTTGGGTCTCATTACTTTGTTTGACGGCACTACTGCTTGAGAAGATACACCAATATTCTATAAATCTAGCAAAATATATAATTAACAACGGAAGAAAACATAAACTAGATAGATGTAAATGAATTAATGTTTGAGCACCCTATCGAAAAAAAGATAATTAACTTCAATGATGTTTCGGACGTTAGTCCTTCATAAAGAGAAAATGTAAGAAGGGGAGAGCATTTGTATACATAAGCGAGAAATATTGCTGATCACTAAGAAAACAAGTAAGCGAAGAAAAAATAGCCTCAAATGGAAGAGAGATTATGTCCAAAGAACTATAGAAATCTATTTTGTCTTGCAGTTATTCTTGATTGCGTAGCATATCTACCTTTTATCCCCTCCCCTCCCCATGTGCATTAGGAACGTGTCATTTGAACGTGTCTGGTTTAATGGCGCAAGTGTTCAATACAAACAAAATCTTAATTGCCGGATTAATGTTATTTTTTTCTCGGTTACCAAGAATGCGGTCGTTCATTTCACAGATGGTTTTGCGTGTTCCTTCCCAACATGTTTTAACTGCGATTCTGGTTTCTGTGGTGGAAGAAATTAGTTTGGTTTCTTTGCAAAATTATCTTAGTTTTGTCTTGTTTATTTTCCTGTTACACGTGGTTGTCTTGTTCAGGTAACAGCACGTACGAATCCGAGCCGGTGACTTCAACTGCTAATGTCTTCATGAAAAAATTCACCGACAAATATCCAACATATTTCAATTTGCAGTCGTTAATATGTGGTTTCTAATCATTCATAAGGAAATAAAAGGAGTGACTATATTCATGATGCTTTCTATAGGGGTTGGCAAAATAATAAGAGGTAGCAGGGCTTGAAATAGAAAATGAAAATGGCCAGACAGTTTTTATTTTTGGCAGGACAAATAATTTTGGTAGAGCAAAATTTCCCCTGCTATTTTATTTTCCATTTCAAAATTGACTTGCCAGTAGTAAAATTTGACATACATTTTGGCCATTGGCAGGTCGCTATTTTGAACCCTAGGTGGCCATGTTGGAGGCGTTTCCCATATAGCTGGGAGATGTCATTTCTTTAATAAATAAACTGAGTGGTTGCCATGTTTGATGATATACGTGGATAGTAATTATTCTTAAGGGAATGAAAGTGGCAGCCATGTTTGGGGAGGGGGGGTTCATAGGTGAATTGTAATCATTCCGGAATAAAAGTAGCAGCTATGCTGGGGAACACTATTTAACAATTGGACTACGAGTTCGAGTTTTGAGTCTATAGATAGTCAACGAGGTGCGTAGCGAGAACGAGTAGTCTAATTGTTTGAAAAACCCATAGTATACTACCTCCGAATTCACACCAATATTTATTGATTTTAATGTTTTTTAGCACAAAACGCCGGCTCAGTTTTCGCTACTCACTAACTATCACTCAATAGTTAGTGAGTATAGCCAATCAGATTGCAGGATTCGTGATAGTGTGCTAGTGGGTTTCTATAAAAGTGGCAGCCATGTTGGATGATACGTGTTTGATTGAAGTCGTCTATAATGCATTTCTAAGGAAATAAAAGTGGTAGCCCTATTACTATAATTAACTTGTAATCATTTCAAAGGGAATAAATTTGTGGTCATGTTGGAGGTTGTCAGTGCAATAAAAGAAGTGGAGGCAAGTTCGTGTGCTTTTTCATGATATTATTTTTACATGAGTTTATGATATCTTTGGATACGATGGTGTCATGCAATTATGCATGCAACAAACCAATTCTTGGAGTGTACTAATTATAACTCACAAAAAGTCTTTTTAGTGGAGGTGTAACTGAGCCTTAAATCGAGTACTCTGATTAAATAGTGACGACGCAGAAGAAATTCCTTAATCTGATTTCTATACCAATCCAAAGGCACCCAGCTAGTCTTGGGGGAGGGGTGGGTGGGATGTTTGCATGGGTTTGGGCATTACAGAGGGTAAACCCAACAGTTATTATGAAAAAGGAAAGAGAATATTCTTAATTTGGGGAACAAATCAGTAGATATTTGAACCAGACAACGCCATAACTCTGCTTTCGCTTTCTTTGGTCATATCAAACAGACCGCATGACATTGAGAACACTGATTTTCATCATCTGAGGTTAATAATGCAGTGATCGAATTGTAAAATTCTTAACCTGAGTGTTTCATCATACGATTATCATATGTTAGCCAGGACTTTTTCTTTAGTCTTTTGGGGATGATCTATCTTACAATATGTGAGGTACACTCACAGAATTATGCAGCTTGACTAAGGGAGAGAGCTATGAAACAACTGAAGATACCATACTTGCACATTATTAAGTAAAACTCAGAAAATTAGGCCGGATCCAGAGCCTTAACTGACAAATGCACTGCATAAATATTGTCATTATTAAAACTTTGATTAGTAATAAATAGCAATAGAAGCCTTTTTATTATTATACTGCTGTTCCTTAGCATTTGATAAATGACGATGATTCAATAACTGTGGTGGACAGTCAGTGGTGGTGGTGGTTATGATGATGGTGAGGAAGATGACGATAAAGACGATAGTGATGGTGGTGGAAGTGGTTGATGGTTATGGTGATGATGATGATGATGATGATGATGTTGGTGGTGGTGGTTAAGAAGATGATGGTGGAGGGAGGATGATGGTTATGATTATCATGGTAGTGGTGGTGATGATGAAGTTATGGTAGAAGTGGAAGTGGTTGATGGACCTTAATGGTTATGGTTGTGATGGTCTTGGTCTTGGTCTTGGTCTTCATGGTTAAGAAGAAGATGATAGTGGGAAGAATGATGGTTATTATGAATGGTGGTGATGATGGTGGTGGTATGATGATGGTGTGGCGGTGTTTTTGGTTATGATGATGATGGTGGTGGTGGTGGTGGTGGTGGTTATAATGATTATAATGATAGTAGTGGTTGTGATGGTGATTACAGCTGCGCCAGAACGATGATAGCAGCATCAACGGTACTGATCGACCACAGCTAATTTCACATATCAAACTTTAACTGTCGTTCGCGTGGGCTTCCTGTGGTGAAAGACCGTTCAACAAGCGGTCACCCTTTGTCACGTTTCCAGTCCTTTTTTGGTCAGAAAACAAGATGGCCGACCTAGAAGTGTGTTTTCACTCGAATAGCTGTAAGTTTGGATGGAATTTTCTTTGAAAACTGCTGTTTTTGCGATGTAAATTTAGTCCAAACTCCAAATATGGTAAGTAAGCATTCCTTATAAGGAAGCTGGAGGGTCTGAGCATGAACGACATGTTTCTTAGTGCAAAGAATTTTGATATGATTACCTTGCTGAAGTTCAAAGGAAAACTGAAAACGAATTAGCAGTGCAAAGCATTTACTTGTGAGGTAGATATTGGGAGCGTAAGATGGCGGAACTTTTTTTATTGACATTCCTCATATTCAGACCTACAATCCTATGCATTCCGATTTCGAGTTCGCAAAGCATCTATGGATTGTTTGGAGGGACAGGAATTACAAGGAATAAGAGGAAAATAAGGAATATAGACGAGTTTTGTTTGAATTGCTAAGGACTAGATGCTCAGGATCAACAACAGCAGACTTCGTCGTCGTCGTCTACTTCTTCTTCTTCTTCTTTTTCCAGAAGAAAGAAAAATAAAATCGAAGATAAAAAAGAAAAGTTCTGAATTCAACAAGTTGCTATCAGTGGTCACCCATCCGAGTACTAACCCAGCCCTATAGGGCTTGACTAACTGTCACTCTTGAAAGCCGCACAACGCATTAGACCACTGGTCTATCGCTTTCAAAGAATTTCCACAACAATGAACGCGAAAACAATGCACCAGATAGACTAGGTTATTTTTCTCCTTCAAATCGACGTCTACCGTGGTTAGAGCAAGGGGTTGGTCGTATATGGTCTGGGGACCGGCCAGCCTCTTCCCTGATGCTTCGGCAAAGATTCTCTAATCCCTAAGATGACGGAACGGCACTTAATCGCCGGTCAAGCTCGGAAATCCATACTGCGCCTCAGCTTTCAAGAGAATGTCTTGGGGGTATGGTTAGTGTGTTCACAGCATTTTTGCATTATCTTGGCAGATTCGGGTTCGAATCCCGAAAGGGTCGCATCTCAATTTTTTTCTTTTTTCTCTTTTCCCCTTCTTTTTTCTTTTCTTTTCTTTGCTTTCCTTTTTTTTCCCTCTCTTTTTTTATGGTTTTACTTGTGTCAGTCAAGAAAACGTCTATGCCTGAAGTTTTTGATTCTTATGGTTGCACAATAGCGATCTTCTCAACTGAACCACATTACACTGTTCTAACGATTCCCTAGGAATTTTTGCTCCTAGAGTCTTCTTCCTTTAGAATATTTCTTTCTTCTGACACAAAATTTTGAATTTGGTGCAGACGGCTTTATTATTATTATTATTATTATTATTATTATTATTGTCATTTTTATGGTGTCCTTCCAAACAATCCATAGATGCTTTGCGAACCCCGTTCTCCGCTCGATTCGAAAAAGGCGTATATTTGAGACAGCAGTGACGTCATAATGAAATAGGGTAAATGATATATCTGTGGTGGCTAGTGTTGGTTGATGGAAATGTTAAGAAAGGGACTAGTTGTGCGGCACGAGAAGTATCAACTGACCTCCTATACGTTAAACAAATTCACTTATTTGTCCGACCTTCAACTGCTTACATCGAATCTACTTTTTTATAGGCTAAAGTCGTGGGAATATTCTCACGATGTACTATAATAGACCTTTCCCGAATTCACTTCAATGAACACGAAACAATGGTTTCAAGTCGAGGTTGGCCTTGATAAATAAAAGAAGTTCAGTTTCGACTTGGAACCATTGTTTCGTGATCATCCAAGTGAATTCGGGAAAGGTTTATTATTACGTATACTCTACGTTAACAAGTGAAAGGATATTGATAGAGACTGAAAACGTTCGGTCTTCCCAGCCTGACTCGTTCTGAAGTGTTTGAATGCGAGGCCACGCGGGGAAAATGTATTGTTTCAACCAACATGGCCGCCACGTGATTAAAGGCCATGTAAATGAGTTGCAATATGGAGATTATCCTTCTATCACGCGAACACATGGTTTGTTATAAGAGCATCACGCTTAAGTCAATGGCAAGATTCATCATTGAACAATTAAGACATGAAAAAAGTTACGGTAAAAAGTAATAGGTGATACTAAGAAATAAAAAGGAACCAAATTATTACTCTTATGATGGTTTACTTGACATATGTATGACGTTTAATTTATGGAATATTTATATAAATGTATACATTTATACATTTATATAAATATTCCATAAATTCAAACAAAGGAAAATTGGAAATATTATACGCACATAAAAGTCCATTGAAAAATATCTGCCACATACTATGATTATAATTACTATGGATCAATAACGAAGGCGAAGTTTGAGAGTTGTTGTGTTTAGCCCTTACTTTACTCTTTTACTCCGACGAAGAGCTAAAGCTCGAAACGTCAGTAAAGCTAAGTATATCTCTCTTTTTGACGGTGTTACAGACTTCCTTTTATTGGTTATTATGTTATTTAGTGAATATAGCTTATAAATAGTACGCTTTGCACTTAAGATTTTGCAAAATATCAGAAATAGACACAAATTGATGGGGAAAATGATATTCGAGGGAAGAACACGTGGTTTGGGGATTAGAAATATTTCCCCCAAAGTAAATGGGAATGGACTGTGGTTTGCCGTATTTACTTTTACTCTTTTTTTCTAGCTTTCCTCAAAGTTTGTCAGCCATAATACACAGTTGTTCACATCTTGATTGACCGACTCCAGCACCACCTTCAATAATAAGATCGTTATCAATGAAATCCGTGCTCAAGTCTGCAACCAAAAAACTGAGATTTACAATGGAAACAATAACAAATAAATATTTAATTTATCTTGTTTTGGCGTTAAATTAGACACAGGGGCGGATTTAGGGGTGGTGACGGGGGTGACTAGTCACCCCCCCTTTTTGGCCAGTAAAATCTATCTTTTTAATTACATTTGATTTCAGTATTTTAGAAATATATATGTTTTAAATGTTTTCATTTTTTGTTACTTCCGATGCTTTTCAATTACGGATCACGTGAAACCCCCTTGCACACCGTACATATAATAATGTACACTCAATCCTTTAAGATTTCAGTCACCCCCCTTTCAAAAATCCTGGATCCGCCTCTGAGACATAAAGTTTGAGCCTTGTAGTTTCTACCGTTAGTTAATTCATTTAAGGTTGAAAAAAGCCGAAAAGCTTTCATTTATATTCAATGCTTACAAAAAAAAAACTTCGCTGTAGGCTATCGTAGAATTAAGTAATATATTTTCCAAGTTGTAGAATTTCTAAGCATGTATAGTGAGTTTCTTATATTCTAACAATGTCATGGTGAAAAAAAGTGAATTAGCTACATATTAGATGCATTGAAAATAAAAATAGCAGGGATCTTTGCATTGAAGAGGAGATATTTTTTGACCAATTTTTTTCTTATGCTGACATGCTAAGGGTCGGTACAACGGTTCGGGGAAGGATCCCCGAGAACTATACAGCAGTTTCTTGAATTTAATTTTCTAAAGCCAACAACTGTACTTTGTTGCCTCAAAAATTGCTATCAAAACTACCAAAATAGATGTTTCCAAAGAAATAGATATATTTATATGAAAATGGTAGTTAATTGTCAGTATGGGTACTTGAAGATTTCAATTCAGATTGCTACAGTGATATACTGACACAAGAGCGGATCTAGGGGGTTCGGGGGGGTTCGTCCGAACCCCCTAAACCGCCATCGAACCTCCTAAATGACAACTACGAACCCCCTTAGAAAACATCCAATACAAAATAGCCTTATTTGGAAGTCATTGCACATCAAATTCGAATGTCTTTCTAGTTTGTAGAGATTGTTAAAAATAAAGCTCCTACTCGTCGGCCATCTTGATTGTCTCGGCCAAAAAAGCAGGAAGCGTCTCAGATAGCTCGTCACAAATTTATCGGCGGTTCGAACACCCTAGCCAAAATCCTGAATCCGCCCCTTTAACAGCGCATAAAACTAACGTATACAGTCTTTTGACAAAACGTTGTCACTGACCGGCTCCGCGAATACGCGACTAGCCCGAACGGGAGTATGGGTAAAAATAGAAGCAATAATTTCTTAGCTCGCGCTATAGAATATAATAACAGAGAGTACAGCTTGAATAAAACAAGAGTCTTTATGACTTATTTTCAGTGAAAGATGTCCCGTGCTTCCCGTGCAATTTATTGCTTCAGTTATTTTTACCCAAGATCCCGTTCAGGCTAGTCGCGTAGTCGCAGAGCCAGTTAGTGACAACGTTTTTTCAAAAGACTGTATACTATTATAGCACCGGCTTAAAAACGAGGAATCAATTTTTTTCCGAACAGGGGAAAAAACATTAAGCTACAACGAAACCGATAGGGAATTTTTAACAAAAAATTCTGAAATTCAGTTTGCTTTTTCAAACTCTTTGATATTTTTTAAAGAATGATCATTTAAGCCTTTTCGAGTTTTGTTATTAGCTTTATTAATCATCATATAACGTAGGGTTCTGAACGCTCATCTTTAATTATCAGGAACTGAAACAATATCTAAGAATTCAATTCACTCATAAACTGATCATGGATGGATAATAGATTGGCTTAAGAACACATTGGAGCATCCAATGATAAACCCATGCGTCCTGGTATTGTTTAAAAGAAATCTCAAAATATTTTTTACCGTTTGTAAATTCCGTTCCAACCTACAGTTTTTAGTGTTTGGTGAAGTCGGTTTGATTCAAGTAAACCACTAATGTGGTCTGCATGGAGATCAATATATTAAACTGAGACGGAATGGGAATATGGGCGGAATTATACAATGTACAAGAAACATCAAACGTCCTTCATCAAACTTGACCCAAGCCAACTTCATAACTTATTATACATAAAGGTAATTCATTGGGTATTAAAAACGTTGTTAATTAATGCTAAAATTGCTTAAATATTTCACTATTCTTCTTACAGGTTGTATGTAAACTAAAAAAATTTCGAGATGTTTTGACTACATCTTGCGATGAAGCTCAGAACCACAAAGAAATTGACAGACATGAGGCCTTTGGCCGAAACCTCTTGACACAATTTGTATGTAAACTTAAAGCCACTGGAAATTTATGTAAAGGAAGTCATGACAAAGTATCTTGGATCTGTTTTTTGATGCCAGATGAAATGAAAGAATATTTCAGCAGGGATCAGTGTTCAAAATTCTGGGTAAAAACGCTGGGATCTATACTACTCATCAAGGAAAACTTAGAAGAAATAGCTCATTATGATCCTGTGTGTTATTTTTGATGCTGATGGGCAGGAAAAGCTGCGATCTAGAACTGATGGAACCACAAAAATTCTTTCACACGCGGTAACCAGACACTTATTATACCCAAGTCTTTCTTCGGGTGGAAGACTAAAATAGTAACTTTAGTAAGCGCTTCAAAACGCCTTCCGGACTATGCGGAAATGTAAACTTTGCAGAATTGAAATTTCTTGCCTTGAGTCATGGTTTCTTGTTGGGAAAAAGGAATAAATTAATGTGAAAAAGATGGTTTATATTTTTAATTCTCTCTCTCTCTCTCCTTTTTTAAAAAGTAAAAAGTTCCAGCCAAAAAGTTCGTTTCAAGATCATAATCGGCCCAAAGTAACGTCAATGAAAATCCTTCAATTCTCAATGACGCTTCTTCCATGTAACCATCCCAAACACTATATTTGAACATCCTTTTTATGATGCGTTATTACATTAAGATTTATTTGTCTTCTTATTATTATTAGTCTTATTTCGTAAGGATACCGTATTTTTATAGTTCAATTTAGTTCCTTTATCCTGGCTCAGATAAGACAGACGTCAAGAAACCCCAAACTGGTCAAGAATACCCCACTAATGTCCTCTTCTTTTTGACTTCAATTTCCTTGGCTTATACTAATCAGGGCTGGCTTAATATCTTGGTGGTACTTATGTACTTTGTCCTGTCTATAGTGTAAACATAAATAACCCACGCTATTAGTATTTGCTTAAAAACCTTCAAATATAATATCAGAAAGATTAACACCAAGGTTCGAATAAACTGAACAACGTAATATCGCTGGTTGGAAAAGATTTCATTTTCTTTGTTTTTGAATCCATTTGACAAAAAAAGTAAGTTATCACGATAAGTAAGCGATTAGGAAATCAAACGATCAGTAAATAAAGCGATCTAAAAGCACAGTATTTTTTTAAAGATAAGGCTGGAGATAAAAGTGGTGCTGTAATAAATACATTAGAAGTGGAAAATACCGAAAAAATGACAAATTTTGAGTAGCAAAAAAAACACGTCACAAAATTTGTACAAATAACTTGGGGGGAAAACCTTCAACTGTATACTTGAAAAAAAATATTTATTATTAAATAAAAGATAGCATATGATAAATATTTATTGATTTTGAATCGTGTTTTCTTCAAGAGATTAAACTCAAATCAAAAAAACAAATCGATAGATCTAAAACTAAAACCTAGTTGATCGTAATTAGCTTGTGCAGTCTAATGGTAGGCAGACACTAACTGTCTTAATAGATGGCAAAAGCCCACAGATAATATCACAGTCCATAATTATGCAAGACCCCCTTTTAAGTGAAAATGGATCTAATTTTGTTCGCTATCAAACCGTTGAGTGCTGTGTCCGTTTTGTCCCATCCAAGCTGTCATCGAGTACTTCGGATGGCTGGAACTGGACTCAAGCTAATGGCGGGCAGCACGCTACTAGGAACAGTAGCGCTCCATTTGTGCAAACTTCAAAAGCATCTTGACTCGAAGAGGATCTCTAGAGGGAGTAGTTTGAGTAATTACTCAAGTAAAATACTCCTCGACAACAAGGCTGGCTCTTTCGTGAGGATTATTGTCGTTATCACACATCATATTGGAGCTGTCTTGTTGAAGGAGAAAAAGAGGCGTGGAACAGGCCAACTAGTTTTGACCTTTTGCAATAACTGATACACACATAGGCCATCGATGAAATGCAGTTTGCATGAACTATCAAAAATGATTGACGTCAATTGAGTGATAATTCTTTAAACTAGTATGGAAAGCTCTCCACTTTGATGTGCTCTATTTAGTCTTTTTCAAGTTGACAAGGAGAAAGAGCAGTGCTCTTCGGTTTCATAAAAAGGTACATTTTGTATCATTCGGCGCACGGGCTAACGGCGTGGCCCTGTTGCCACCAAACCGCTGTTTATTTTCACTTGATTTCCGGTTCTCGCAGGGTCACGTTCTTGTAGCATTCTTTGATAGCTTTGGGACCTTTGAGACAGAGAAGTTGATCAACTCTGTCCAATTATTACAGCCGTTTCCGGGATTTTGTCTTCCAAAGGAAATAGATGGCTTACATCTTGTCAGAACACGACTGAAGGGTCTGAAAGAAAAAGGACTCCACTCCAATCGTTGACCTTCCTAATCGAACGGATTAAGATGGACCAAGCTAAATTAAAAAACCCGCAACTTACAGAAATAGATAAGGAAAAGAACGCTGCCAAATTCAACATGAAACTTGCCTCGAGTTTAACGCTGTAAAATTTCTTTCTCGAACTTTAAAGGACGCAAATAATATGTTGTTAACTCTGTTAATAAAATCTCTGCACCAATAAATCCAAAAATATAATTAAAGGAAGGAAAAACGATTGTTTACAAAAAGCAACAGATGATGTCAGGAGCGATCAACCAAAATTACAGAAAATTCTTAAGAACAGCAGTAAAAAGCCAATAAAATCAAACTTATTAAGCCCACTCTACGAACTCCACTAATCTTATTTCTCTTCAAGCAAAACCTGAGTTTCCCAATAAAAAACATTGTCTTCATATGCTTAACTTCTACAAACAACAAGACACCGGAGTAATAAGTTTAGATTGTCATTACACGTCACTAACTCAATTTTTATTTTCTTTTATTTTGAAACGGGCTGGGAATATTAAATCAACTCTGCTCCCTTTGAATTAAATAAAGGAACAGTCAGTCAGTCAGTCAGTTTCACTGTAAATTAAGTTATATTTACGGATATATTTCCTCGATTATTAGATATATTGCGATTTTAAAATGATTCTATATACGGATTTAACTTCTTAATTTTGTCTCAGTTTTACTGTATTATTATTCAATTTTCCTTTGTTTTTGTTTCCATTTACTAGTTTTCTTTTTCTAATTCTTTTTCTTTCATTTTTGTGGGTGTTTATCTAATTTCTTTCATCCCTTTTCATTCGCGTCGCGCTTTCTTTTCGTCGCGAGCAGACAATAGCGAAAAAAAACTTGTCAAGACCAAGTAGTACTATGTTTGCCAGAAACAATGAAACACGAGCGAAAGGAAAAAACACGCCGAGTCAGATATATTCATTCCACTGCAATTATCTGTACAAATTTCCGGTCATAGATTTCATCCCATAAATGAATAAATCAATTTCTGTTGAAATGAACCGACTTCGTCGCCAATTACATTCTGGAAACCGCTTAGTGAGACTGGCAGCGAGTGAAGTTTCTTACAAGATTATGAGATTGAAACGTGACGTGTCTGTCAAACTAAGATGTTACCAATTCATAGTTGTAATTGCTATCAAAACTCATCCAAATCCCAACCCTAAGTTGAAAATCAACCAATAGGGACCAATGATAACGTAATGAATACACGACCTAAGACTGAAAAGCACTGTTTCTTGGTGAGATTCTAACTTTGTATTACCTGTTATTGATAACACTCCTTCTAATTCAGCTCTAGTGTTGTGCTGGGCGGGAGGTGCTCGCTCGCGTCTCGATAAACAAAGGTTTTCCCTCCTCTTTTACTTACTGACTTGTGCCCGTAGAGAGGCGTGAGGACCAACTTCTTCCTCTGTTTGTGGGCGGGAAATTGTGATGGATGATGGGTAGTTGTTCAAATTACAAGACAAAAGTTAAACCCAGAGTAAATTGTCAAGACTATAAATGGGATTATGGGTGTAATTGGGTTTCTGTTAACGAGATGAATCTATCATACTAGCGCAAAGAGCTATTTGTGCGAATCATTTTAATAGATCGTTTCATTGTGGTTTTGTGTGAAAAGTGTTCGCGCTGGCTATCACTTTAATTAACAGCCATGTCTCCTAAAGTGACAGCTCTTTATCACTCTAAATAAATTCTCTTCAAACACTGGCTAATGACATGTGTTCAATGTCAACTGGTGCGACTGGAGCATGACAAGTCCAAGTCATAGTTACTGCCTTCCCACACATTCCTAGCTCCGTGCCGAGTGTAGTGTGTACATTTTCAACCGGGCAGCCATCTTTGAGCCACGGAGTGTGAGCTCCAGCGTGATATGTCTTCATTTTCTGTGAGAAATATTCTGAATTTAAAAGAACCACGAATGCAAGCCAACAATTCCTCCAGCGCACTGAACCTTAGTGTTTACCAAACGGATAATGTCAGCTTTGAGCCACGGTCCAAGGCAGACATGGGACTACATTTAGTTCAAAAATCCCAGGATTCCAGTAAGTCTTTTCAATGAAAAATACAATGCTTGACCGACAAGTAAGAATGCTTTTTGATCGACTCAACTCAAAGCTCAGGGTTGTTCATTTTACATACATATTGTGGTTAATGTGATTAATTCAGATTTTGGCTTAACGTTTTTCGTGATTGCTGTACGCTGTACGCAGCAACACATTGGAAAATCTTACAAGTTTTTTCATCTTTGATTTGTAACTTTTTAGCTTACACTTTTTTTCACGATTGGAGCGTTTATTTCTTCACTGAACAGTCGTCTCCTAAATGCATTTGAAGGACTTGTACTTTATGCGATGTTTATTAGATCGAGTCGAGCCGGATTATACTTTCTTAATGATGGTGCGAATTTGTACCTCAATAAAGATCGTGTAATCCTAAACAAATCTCGCTAAAGCAGTCCAAGGAGATGGACGTAACTCTGCACTGTTTCTGTACGTTGACTGAGCTTTTATTTAAATTCAAAGGATAGGTAGGGTTCAGAGCTCTATTAGATTGAACACAATTATTTTTATCACAAAGATATGGCCCCAGTCACCTCTATGGGGCTTCTAATCGCATTTTCTCATAACAGCTTCTCAGGCTCATCCTGAACGTCTCAAAGACAGATCAGCGGAACTTATGAATTCACCAGGAGAAAAGGACGATAGCCAAGAAGTACCGAAGAAGCGCAAGCGACGAATTCTTTTCACAAAAGCACAAATTTACGAGCTCGAAAGGCGGTTTCGCTATCAACGATACCTCTCTGCTCCAGAGCGCGAGCAGCTTGGACGAATGATCAACCTCACTCCCACCCAAGTGAAAATTTGGTTTCAAAACCATCGCTACAAGCACAAAAAGCTTGCAACTGAGTGTGGAGAGTACAAAGAGCCTAGTCGATCCATCTTTCCAAGAACAGTACCTGTTCCTGTTCTGATACGCGATGGCCAACCTTTTCATGGTGAGTACAACAGTGGCCAGACGTTCTACAACCAGTGCAGCTCAGCAACACCAACGTACGGAGACTACAATGGATACACGAACAACATGGGATATGCCAATTCACTTCAGCCCAATCAGAACACCAATGCTTATTCGCATTTATCAGCGAGTTCGTCCTGCATGCAGGCGTATTCTCCGTATTGTAAGACATGGTAAGACATGGAAAACTGTATATACTACAATCACTACACTCACACATCTCTTGGAGATCGAACTGCTCTTGGTTTCTAATCGATTCTTGAACGATATTTGATGTAGGAGAACAAAGACGATAGAGACAACGAACAGGCAATAAAGATTCTAAAAAGGCTTTAGCTGTCTAGGTAGATATCAAGGACATTAGCAGCGTGTCTTGTTGTAGTGGTAGGCGGGGAAGTTTTGAATAGAAACCCTACTGAATTTCTTTTATTTCTATAGGATCCAAGCGAAAGAGATACCTCTTTTGCGGTTGTGACTGTTTCATTTGATCTGCCTTTAGAGCCGGTACATTCAACCACTTTTGTGTCACTTCAGCTGCAAGTTTTTAACATTACAATTAAGATGACAAACTTTATTACAAGTTTTTTTTAGGTCCAATTCTTAATACAAACTTCTCGACTTGTCTATAGCCATTCATAGAGCTTTTGACTCTTGCTTGTAGGTCATGTTTTATTTTCCTCCACTTATCTCGAAGGGTACATTACACACGAGCTCTATTAAGGAAAAAATCATGTAATCGTATTGAATATGTAAGGAGTTTTAAGCCTTACGAGCTTCCTAACGTAAGAGCATCCAATCATCTCAAGCACTATTAGGTAACTTGCAATAAGACAGTTCTCCTTTCTGCTCTCGTGTTTGAAACAAAAATGAACTATCCTTTGTTTGGAATTATTCCTGTAACTGAAAGATTTTAAAAGCAAAAATGAGAAGGATCTTTGAAAGATTATCGGATGATCAAAGGTTTTCAGTAGCTTCTTACTGATGGTGAAAGTCATAAAGTCATTGAAAGTTTTGCTTCAACATTTACAGCTCCTAAAATTCTGATACTATAAGAATAAAACTGTTGTCGTTTCAAGTGAAGTCGAAATGGGTCATTTCCTTTGATAAACATGTTTATTAAGAAAATAATTTTACGGTTTTCTGAGGATTCAAACAAAGTAAGAATTGAAATCTCGTCAATGGAACTGCATTTACACAGTTGAGTCACGAAGAGTTTAGGCAGGATTTCTGGTTGGAACATGAGAATTATAAAAGAAAAACAGGCGATAAAGAAACATAAAAGGCAACCATCAGCAAGAATCAAAACACTCATTTTATGATTATCATGATCAGGTTTTTCTTTCTATAAAAATCTGTAACCTCATTCCGACTTTTGCAGTCACTCTTAACCACAATTGCAACCACAGACCACCATATCATTACCATCACTGTAGTCCATACAGAAACCTTTGTGCTGATCTTTTCCTATTTTTGTTTGAGAATTTTCACGGGTTTTACCATTCATTTTCATTATAAGAAAAGAATGACATAGTTTTCTCAGTGTTGATATATTTCTTTAGCTTTTGCAAAAGTGATGCTTAACAAAAAATGATACCTGCTTGATGGGACTTATAAAGCTATTGCATATCAATACGTCTCATGACACAAAACTTTTTATTTGACCACATCTGACAGCCAGCAAATCTTTCACTAGTTGATGTTATAAAAGAGGTTCTATGATCCATTCAAAAAGCCTTCACTAAAATTCATGTTCTTCTTAACTGAGTCCATGTTTTTGTCTGCTATGATTTTTTCCCCATATTATCTCATTTGCTCGCTATTCTTCTTTGGGTTCACATTACATTACCAGATTTGAAATCTTCCTAATATTTGCCTCGCTTAAGTTTTACTATCCAAAACTTAGAGAAAAACTTATTTTTGCCTTTGTTGCAACATAAGCAGAAACTGAACTGAGCCTCCAAACATGTAAACAAGATTAGCAAAGGTAAAATTGTCTAACTTAGTTTATTAAAACCAATTTAGAATCTACATTTATGGTACCAAAAGGGTTGCAACGCTATCGTATACGTAGTTTCAGATTAATTTAGTTTCCTTATTTCATAGGTCTTAACAATTAGTTAGTAGAATAAGTAAGGGAAGATTAGTCTAGTAGTAAAAGAAAAAACAAATCACAGGTACGGCAACCCGTAATCCTATTGTTTCAATTAATATATATAGACTTCAAATATTTATTGCAGATACTTTCTTTATTGTGTATTATATCTTAAAAGTCTTTTTAGCCAAGACGTTGGCCACCAGTTATTGGATATAAACTTTATCATCCATACTCGTTCCTTTCAGTCAGTTCATATCAAGTAATATGTCATGGTAGAAATATCAATGTATGTTCACTTCTACTCCTGAAAAACCGAAAATTTTGAATAGCTTTGAAAAATAGGTCATGTTTTAGATAAATTATTATGGGAATGTCATGTTTTCAATCAAGAAATGATGTTGATTTTGATCTGAATATGGTAAATAATTCAATTGTCAAGTTTCTACTGGTATTTCCTGTGTGGCCTAACCAAAGCCCCAGATATAAAGTTGTTTGTAAAACCAAAGTGTTGTAAATAAATTTTGCTCCAATGACCAAGATGTCTCAGTAGCGTGTTTTATCTGTTTTTATTCCCCGGAGTAGAACAGATTTTGCTTTTCGTAATTGTTGTTGGAGGTGAGTCAGACAGTCCTGGGTGTGCGAGTCAAAGTTTCAGCGAGTCATATCGGGCACTAAAATCGTTTTGCATTGCACGCGTGAAAATGCATTGAGAGTGAAAAAGATGTTTTCATTCCGAAAGTAGCAGAACCAACCAAAACAATCCACGAGCGCAATAAAGTGTGCACGCGGCCAAAAGAAGTCGTCAAGAAAGGATTTCAGGCTGGGTCTTATGGATACTTAGAAGAGATAATCAGTCTTACGGAGCTATCGTGGTTTAATCAATCACATTAGACCTTGAAACGATTCCTAACTGAAGCCAAAAACAATGTCAATTCTTTTAAAAACCTTTTCCATCTTAATTTACCAAGTATTTTCCTTGAAATAAAGTATCGTTATTAAAAGGCGGGTTCTTGGAGAAGATAACCCTAATTTGAAGCTTGTTCATAAAACAGAATTTTTTATGGCCTCGGACCCTTATACTTATTTGACGACTCCAAACTTTAATAATAAAAAGTAAAGTTAACCTAGTTGCCTGATATAACATTATTTTTTAGTTGGACTAAACACACGAGTTTTAGTCTAATGAAGCTTGCTCGTACTCATTAAGGGTCAAGACTTCGCTCGGGTCAAACTAGTTGTGGCATCCTCCTCCAGTAGATTTGAGTTCAATGTCTAGTGCTTCATAATCCTTTCATAACTCAAGGCTTTTAATAAGATTATTCTTATCCGAGATGGAACTTGAAACAATAATTCTGTCTTCTCTAGCTGTCTGTTAATATCGATCACGATTTATGAATGAAACCTTGGAAGGTACAGGCCACGGAGACCACTTCTCCCTGAGTCGCTCCAAGAGTGCTAATCCAATCTGTATTCTTTATATGTCTGGAATAGAGTGAATCCATTTAGGATAACAAGTTTTTGAAATAAAAAACAATAAAATTTTGAACCATTAGGCTTTGGTTCGGAAAAAATTCCCTTTCTCAACGCAAAGTGATTTTCAGTGTCAAGTCCAAGCATAGTTAACTAACTATTGAGTTTTCGTCTCAAGGCTCTCCTTTCTCATCGCTCCTGTAGTACTTTTTACTGATCAGTTTTTGCTAGATTGACACTCAAGAATGATTTTTCATTTAATTTGACAAATTAAGCTAACCAATTTTTTATTTGGCTGGTACGAAAAGCTGTAATATAGCATGTCCTGAAGCGAAACTCCCACAATGGAAACACGAAGAAGTGAAAACCTAATTGCCGCCCTTAAAAGACATTTTCATAATTGCTGTATAGCTTAATACTTCTCTTTTCTTTAATTTTCAAAGCTGAAATGAAGCTATGGCTAATTTTATATTTATGTTAACTTCCGTACAATTTACAATTGACGTTTTGTGAGGTTTTGTGTGTGGTTGTGTGTGTGTGATTGTTTAGTTAAAAACCAACATACAGCTTCGACAGCTACATTAAATGCTAACCCTATCACGAAGAAAGACTTTAAAATGTATACTGAACACGTTCTGTTTTCCTCTCCGATCAAAAGTCTTGCTTTAGTTTGCAGTGATAAAGACTATTGCTTCAAATCTTTGAGTGCCTTCGTACGTGTATAAACCAGACTACAAATGATATTGTACTGGGCACTGAAGAATGAGATGTGAGAGGGATTAGGCACTGGCATTTATGGATAACTGGTTTATCTTACACAGGCAAAAATAACCAGCATTTTCCTTGAATTGATTTTATCACTCTTCCTTTATACAAATAAAGTTGATAGAAATGTCGGAATCGTTTCTAGGTTGTAATATATTCGTTGACTTTTTTTCATTGGAAGAAGTTTTTCTTTTTGTGCATACGTGGTCTGGCTAATATCACCAAATGACTCAAGAAATTGTAGAATCCACGCGTAAAATTTAAACGATGGGCGAAGATTGTTTCATGCGATTCAAACGTTCTAAGTGTAAAACTTGCAGCAACAAAATGATTACAAACATTTAAGAATTCTTATTGAAAAGAAAGTGATAGTTTGCATATGTTGTATGACTGAGTTATTTGAACTGTGTTGTGGGCAGATTTCAGGGAATTCAGTAGCTCATGATCTAGAATCCCTTGTCTGTTGTGGATATGTGAAAAGAAATCTAGAGTTTATTATTATTCTACTAGCCATCACTTCACAATAATTGAGGTGCATAACACAAGCCTTAATAGGATCAGCTATACCTTAAGTAGCTCCTATTTCGCTCTAAAGACGAGTTTTCTATTGATTTTAGATTATGGCTTTACAACTGGCATAAGAGGGGATTAGACAAAAGCTTTCGGGTTTTGCTATTTGCCTTACTCGGCAAAGTTATTTTGGCTTCTAGTAAACTTTACATCCTTTCTATGCCATATTTATTAGTTTTTACTCTCAAAGATGTCAAAGTACAGACAAGTGCGAAGTTTGGATCAACAAATTCTATCAAAATATCGTCTTTGGTAAATATCCCAAAAACCTCTAGGTAGAAGTTTTGCGCTCGAAATCTTCTATTTTGATAAAGCTTAACCTTTTGTTCATTTAAGCTATCGTCAAAAAACAACCAAACTTTAATCTGACGTCTCGTCCTTTTCTCTAAGCCGTATTCAAATGATTTGGAGCAAGCATTAACCTAATCCCCTTAATCCGTACCGCAAACAGTTGTAAAATACACCGTTTTTTTGCTTCCACTGCTGATTAGCAGAATCAAGGGATAGAGGATATTAAAAGCTCTTTTCGGTCTTCAGTTTATTTCAAGAGGACACTAATTGTAGCGTCATATATGAAATACGCACAGATCATTCGTGCACTGAGGCACTTGACTCTGTATGTGTTGCCGAAACACCGACAAAAGGCTAGAAACGATTCCTATCAGGGCCCTATCTAACACATTAATAAGTTTCCGGTTAAGAATAGAAATTATGAACATGGAATGTACAGAGGCGAACTGTTTTATCGCGTATCAATCCTAAGTGCTTTAAGTACGTTTTCGAATCAACATCGACGAACAAGTGTTGGCCTTAATGTTCCCAATTTCCGCCAGGAGTTGTGCTCTAATGCGTTGATGCTGTGTACAGACACCCACACCAGCCAAACAATGATGCCGCCTTAGTTACTGTACTTTTTGCTTGTCCCTCCCTTTCAAAACAACATCCAAAAAATGTAAACAAAATCTATGAAATGGAAAAGGTTACATGGGTGAAGGAAAAATAAGTGTGGAAAGTCAAGGTTGAAGAGATTTCTGGCACTTTGTTTCATTGTTCTTGCATATTTAGAATTACGTTCGTTTGAGACTATATTTACCAGAGAAAGTGTTTAAATGCGTTCAATTAAGCAAAAACAATGAAACCCGAGGAATCTTCAAGTGGCAGGAAGCTCTAAATGAACACAAAAAATGCATGCACTTTTTTGAACGATAGGACTTTTATAGACTTCCAAAGTATTAAACTCCTCGTCAAACAAAACTCCGTGCCTTTCTTCTATAGTAACTTAGTATTCTGATAGATGAATTGATAAATAAAATAAATAAATTTGGACACTATTATTTAGAAATATCAATTTTTGTTACCCGGGCACTAGCGGGAAAAACGAACTGTCTTTTATTTAAAATTTAGGGGGAGTGGGGTAATGATTTAAAATAAACTTAATACTAAAGAATAACGGCAATGATTCCATGGACGTCTAGAAGAAGTTTCAAGAAGCGCTTTCCGTGACACAGCTAGCGATAACACTATTCAGTAGAGTATTCCAATATCAAGATATGATATTTTTGCTCTCACACTCAAAGACTCACTGACCAATATATACATATGTCCTGCTGTAACCTGATTAGTTAGATCTTTAAAACATTAATGCAATATTTTTCTCCATCGTACTCTACATACGAAGTGAGCCGCAGTGTTCCCAGACTAGAACGAGGCGGTCCGCCCAAAAAAAAAAAAAACAAAAAAATAAAAAAATGAAAGATATCCTGATTTAAAAGGAAGAATAGGAATAAAGCAACAATGTTTCTTATAATGTTAATTACCTTTTAATTATTTTAGCTACGATTCTTAATTTAAACCCGAACATCGCCAAAAGCCAAAGTTACTTGGATGCTTTATTTTTGGGATTCAAAACCGCCAATACGCATTATACAGGTGTCAATAAGAAGTCCACATTAGACCTTTGGATTCTATAAATAATCTTAGTCACAATATAGACGAAAGAACTCAACTATTCGAATCACGATTGGAGGTCAGGTGAAAGCACTTTTGGGTTCAAGTCGGTCAGATAGATCGAGGAAGATGAAGCCGCCAGCCAGCATTAAGTAAAACGGATGCCCATATCGACTAATCCACCGAGTTGGGATTATCACATATGATTTCCAAGCATATGGATCCTCCGCTAGAACCATTTGTTCGAATCAAATAGAAATCATGTTTCTTTAAGTGATCCAAAATGTTTTATCGCTCAAGTTCCAGTTATCAAAGGATCAAAACAAGGTTGGTCAATTTGAGGAATTAAGCTTATCCAGCTTCAAGAGTTTAGTTAAAAGCATGTATTCTTTCGCTAAGTTTCATCTTGGGCCGATCTATGTTGGTTTTAAGTGCCGTTCTTATAGAGGAATATTGACTGTGGACCATAATCTGTATCAACAATTAAGCAGCTTCATACGCGTGGTTATATACGCTATCACGCACAAGCCACTTGCTCACAGCCACAAGACCTTAAATTTTGGGCTAGATCTTATTCCAGAAAACTAGTCACTAAAAATACGTTACTTTAACAGGAGTTTAGGGGGTTCGGAGTAGGGTGTATGAGAAATGGGGTCAGTCCATCGATGGATGTTCAATTGCAACATTAAAGACCTTTGTGCTTTTAGTAAACGTTTGAGAATTCATGCCGCAATCATGGTAGATCACGGAACTAGAGATTTCTCTTGGTGATCCGTTAATCCTTTTTATCTGCATTAAATACAGTACTAAAGGGATAAAAAACGTTATCAAAACACTGCGTACATTTTTACTAAAATATCGTAATCCCATCACCGCAGCTTTCTGGACAGAGTGGCTACAAAAAGCTTTCAAACAACCGCCTTTACGCCAGAAATAAACTATTGATTCCTTAGTGGAGATTTAAAAGCAATCTGAAGATGGAGTTCGTATACACTTTAAGTTTATTCTTCAAAAGAAATTGCTTTAAGAGACCCCTTTTAGATTTTACGACGCCCATTCAAGTAGTTTGATTAGAAGTCCCTGCAATGCGTTGAGTCGGAGCCAGGTACACCCAACCTGCAGTAAAGTATTAACATTGAACAAAATGTTTGGTTTGCTCGCAAAAAAAAAAAAAACTTTGGCCAACAATGAGCGCCACTCGATTAGTTTAATTTATTTTTCGTCTGAGAAAAAAAATTAATAGGAACACAAAAATTTGGCTTCTATTGTTGTTTATCTGTTTGTCGTGGCTTTCTTTCTCTACAAATATTTATTCGTTTTCAAAAACAAAAAACAAACAAACAAAAAAAGTTAACTTTCTTAGTAACCCAGCGAGGGCGTGACTTTGGTATTTCAAATTCATGATATTCAGTGCCGGTGATGACGTAGAATTTGCACTCTGACGTAACTAAAAACTAACGTAACGAGATTTTGTAAGGTAATTTTCAATCAACAGCTGCATAGACCAATCGAAAGCGCTTTAATTTGTGAATTATGTGTCCATCTGAGGGAGTTCTAGTGTAACTTGATATGACTTATTATAAACTGCACTGAATCTAAACAGGGTAGCCACTCATGTAAACGTCCTCCACAGCAAGTGTGTTTAATAGAGTGAAGTCACTAAACCCTTGAAATAGATATTAGACCAATACACCTTAGTAGACCCTAATTCCATTGTTTTCTTTTGTTTGACTATTACACCTTAACAAGTAATTTTTATTTCATGGGTTTTGTGACTTCACTCTATTGCATTCATTCAAGTAGAGTTAAGTAAGGGAAGAAGTCAAAACAATTATCCAAAATAGGGACCCGATTTTACTGGTTTAGGTAGTGGCTACTGGTACATAACCCCCCCCCCCCTTCAAGTACCCCTTGATTTGCTTGATTCTGGATGTCCATAGTGACTATTTCTTCTTATAAACACAGAGTATAGCATACAATTAAGCAGGTGGTAGATTAACTTCTGGAAATAAACTCTTACTTATGGAGATATTTGAGTACAAAATTCAGGATCATACTCCTAGAGGTGGTGGGTACCGGACAGCACCACCCCTCCCCCCTAAATCGGGTCCCGGTTCGTGCTTCAGTCGATAGGGTAGGGAACTAAGGGGGATGGGGTAACAGATATTAGGCCAGATTGAGTAGGTGGATGAGGGAGGGGGGGGGGGAGGCCAGGGGCGTGCACCCCAGATTGGGGATAACTAGCCACCCACAGTTCCCCTTTCCTCAACATTAAAAAATAAAAAAAGCCAGAATAAATAATAAGTCATTTTGCAGGCTGTCTTGGTAATAGTCATTCGTAGTTATGGATCCACCGAGAATGCAAAACTTAAAGAATACTTTGCCATTGTTCGAATGTATCGATGAACGTACAAACGTACAATCAGATGAAGATTAATACACACCTGTACAAGTCCTCTACATTAAAAGGTATATTGATAACCAAAGTAAGGAAATATCAGTGCAAGGTACGCCTTGTTGGGCCACAGAATAAAAAAGTAATGATGAATAAATAATAAATCACTATAACTATTACTATTACTATTACTATTACTATTACTATTACTATTACTATTACTATTACTATAAAAAAAATGGATAAATAATTATAATACAGACAATAATAATAAAGAAATAATAATAATAAAAACAAAGAAATAATAATAATAATAATAATAATAATAATAATAATAATAATAATAATAATAATACAACATGCTTAGTAAGGAAACCTATGCGAGCTAAAAATAAACAAATAAATTAAAGTTTGGAAAAAGTGTGACCAATGAATTATTTTGTTTTTAAAAAAAAATAAAAAAATAAAAAAAAAAATCATGGCTTTTACAGGGGACTACTTGCCACCAAAAGACAATTTTACTAGTTCACAAGACTTGCATAGACATATAAAAGTATTTACCATCAGTTAGAACATTCTAATAAGGGTTTCGTACATGATTGTATTATCATATTGGTTTTAGATTTGCTTACACGTGCTTTCTTATTCTTATTTCTAATTACTTGTATTTCCTTTCAAATAAGGAATCTGCAATTTACGCAAAGAATTTGTCACAAGAAAAATACCAAAACTAGATCTTCATTTCTTCATTACGTTTGGTATTGTATTAACAAATCACTCCAAGACGTCATTAGTCGTTATAAAACTGTGGTATACTAGTCATTAAACCGTGGTATAATAGCTTGACTTCAGAAATAATAGAGCTTGTTTTTGTTCTGATTAAATCAAAACTGAAGAAGAGTCGTAGTGGCGCCTCAGTGCTCTAAATGTCATCAGTTCTTTCCACGTAATTGGTTTTTATTGACCTTGTCTATCACATGAACTGACGTGTATATCTACTTATTAATGATAATTGATGCCATCTTGAATATGACAAAGAGATACTCTCGCCCTTACCCTGTGACTGTTAAAAGTGTAACCCAGAGGCATTTGACACCAACGATACCGTGTGTCAATAGTGTAATTACTTATTTCTATGTTCCTCTCCCTTTTCTCTCCTGGTCCTGCATTTCCTGTCTTCACATTATCACTTATACAAGCATTGTAGGGCATACCGTCCTGGCAGTGGCTGGCGTCCTTCCTTTCTGATTCTTTCTGGTTTTGTTTTTAGAACTTCAGATGGTAAAATTGTTAGAAAGGGAAGGAGAGGGAGAAGTTAAAAGAAGGCTTGAAAGTGAGGACGAAGAGGAAGGAAAGGAAGGAAGGAAGGAAGAAAGGTTAATAGGTAGGGAAATAAAGTGGGATAATTGGCAAAAGGAGAGGGAAAGAGGGAGAGAGGGGGAGGCGATGAAGTCCAAATTGCTTTCTCGCATGACTTGAAGACCAGCAAGCAACTTTCGAATCCAACGCTGGAAGAAAGTACAGACAAAAGTGCTATGGCAAGAATTCAGAAGTGACTACAGTTGCGATGCTTTCTTACAACATGATATGTTTATTTTGATATTTAGGCCGGGATTACACGGTACCGGACGAAGTTTTGACCGTTCAAAAAGTCGACCGGTACATACCGTTTACACCAGTTT
>WUAP02142444.1:0-11999 GCA_015163945.2 Stichodactyla helianthus | reverse complement strand
ATTGCTTTTAAAAAGGCAACATGGCTTAATAATGTTGCCTTTTTGAAACTATTGCAAATGCATGCAGAAATGCCCTCAGTAAATCAAATATTGGCTTTGTCTTTGAAAGCACTAGCCACATGCAGTCGTTGACTGCGTATTTTCTATAATGTGTTTATTCCCTTTTCTTTTTCCTCTTTTTGTTTTGCATGTTTGTTGTTTGATAGTGATTGGTAACTTTTTGCTGGCATCAAAATTAGACTATTTTGACTATTTCTTTTATAATCTATTGAGTCCACAATTACGTTTTGCTAGTGCAGACTACAAGACATGATAGTTCACACAAGCTTTAAGTGTGCTTTCATCTTAACTTATCAAATAAAAGGCTAGCTGTTTTATCAGCATAGACTTGGCTTAAACTCAATGAAATTCTAAAATAAATGCCCATGTGTTTAATTCAAAAAGCTCAGTTGGTTGAGTGCCCTATTATGTAGTTAGGTAACAAGTTAAGCCTGTCCCTTTAGGATCATATCTGGTTTAACTCGCTGAACATACTCAGTCCAGGAGCCATCATACAGGACACCGTCAGTTTTACCAGCCAAGAATGCCGCCAACAAAAGACCACTCCCAGTAACACCAGAACCACAACTGGATACAAAAGGTTTGGAAAGATCAACACCGGCCTCGGCAAACAGCTTCTTTAATTCTTCTGGCTCCTTATAACACTTCTTGTTGGTATCCAAACACTTGCCAAATGGCAGGCTTTGACTCTTTGGCATGTGACCACTGGAAAGGTCTGGGCGTGGCTCTGGCTCATCCCCAGTAAATCTTCCTGGTGGACGAGCGTCACAGACTTGGACAGGGTTGTCAGATTCAATGTTCTTCATAATGAAGTCAAAGTCACATACCAGGTCCTTGTTGAGAACAGCCTTGAATCGAGGATTATCTGAAAGAAAGAAAATATCATTTTAGGAATTGTGCCGAAGCTCTTGAGCTTCAAGACATTTGCACCAATAAGGAGGAAGTTTGACCACAGGAAGTCCAAGAGAAAATATTTAACTAGGCTTTTCTCAATATTCATACTACTAAATGCTTTGGAATGGAAACAAGACAAAGTGCATGAATTTAGCAATACCTAAAAAAATTTATTGCAAAAACATTCTTCTGCAAAAGAAAAAGAAATACAAAATAAAAAGATGAGTTCAAAGAAAACTGTCTATCATACACAGAAGTGAGGAAGTCTAATAAAAATTTGGCCAATATTTTTTAGGGATTTTAAGACTCAGTTCAGACATTGAACTTTAGCTGTGCCAAATTATTTGTAAATGTGAAAACTAATTTGCATTAGATTTGATGCAACAAAAATTAAACTGTCTGAACTGGGCTTAAAATATGTAAATCCAGGTGCATGATAAGTATGACAAAGCACTTTAGGATTTTGAAAAATACTCCATCATAATGACTGTCAGAGTTGAAAACAGGCAGGTGCAGACTATTCATTTTGCTTTTTTTCAAGTTACATGGGCTTTAAAAACATTAGAAAACTCATAAAAATGAACTAAAACCCTGATATAGTTGAAGTTTTACAAGTAAGATGTGATGTTTAAATAGGCTTGATTATATTGTTTACAGAAACCAGATTGCGAAAAAAACATTCATCTGCTCAAAAAAGCATTTTATTATTAACAATCATGGGAGGTATGGAAAGTCATGTTCAAATCCTGTAAAAAATATATAAAAACTTTTCTACAGCTGTTAATTATTATATACATGGTATTTTTCGAATTAAGCTTACACATAATAAATTTCGATTGACGAGTTTGTATAAGCAAGCTATTTTAGGGCAAAGATGTTAAAACAAAATCGTGCAACTTGTCAAGCAACATTGTTGCGTTGCACGCTGCAGAGCAAATGTTGCTCGTATTGCCACTCGACGCGCAAAGAAAAATTTTCTTTGTTGCAAAGAGTAGAGATGGCTTCTACTTCGTGCAGCAAAGAAAATCTTTTGCACGCGGAGTGGTAATACGAGCAACATTTACTCTGCAACGTGCAGCGCAGCAATGGTGCATGACTTCAATATCATTTCTCACAATGGTGCATGACAAGTTGCACGATCTCGTTGTCCGTATTACCGCACCCACCTTAAATAAAATCTTTATATCAAAACACCCTGTTGCAAACATTACTTACTGTCGAAAGATTCTTCTTTAAGTGGGCCACTCTCAGTAGCATATCCCTCAGAGCACCATTTCGGTAGCCCACCATCCAGGACAGACACCCTATCGTGTCCAAAGACCCGGAATGTCCACCAAACTCGAGGAGCCGAAAAGATACCTAGCTTCTCATTGTTGTCGTATACAATAACATGGCTGTCATTTGTAATTCCGAGGTTGCTCACATAGTTGCTGAAGTCGTCCTCACTGGGAATCATGTGCTCGTAAGGGCTTGATTTGTCTATACAGTCATCGATATCGAAGAATCTTGCTCCAGGGATGCGCTTTTGGAGGAATTCCTTTTGGGGTTCGCGTTTGGCGTTTGGGAGAAACCATGATCCATCCAGCACCCGTAGATGCTTAGCACCTTCATTGAGCTGTTGGTGAAGCCACGATGCCCTCACTAGTGGACGAACAGCCATGATCAAGTTCTGGTTAATATCAACTTGCGTCTAAACTTTCAAGTGCATTCAACTGCTGAATCAAACAGGCGTTCCTAGTATATGAAGGTAAAGAGATTGGGACCAATTAAGTGAACCCAGCTGACAGAGGCGAATCCAGGATTTTTCAAGGGCGGCTACCTCGAGAATTTTTTGAGGAGGTGCACCCTGAATCTAACCCTGAACCTACTATAGGAATTGCACCGACCTATTATCTGCACCGCTCTGTTTCAGAAAAGATTCTGATATTACTGCTGTATTTTATATGATATTTTGAATCAAATAAGACATGACCGTTAGTTTCAATAAGAAAGCCAAAGATTCGAACGACAGTCGCGATACACAGCAAAGTGGATATGACATCATGATATCAGAAGTGGAGTCCAGAATTTCTTAGAGGCGGGTGTACCATTTATGACTCGAGCACCAAAAGTAAATATTAAATCCATAGCAACTGTGGTTGATTTTTGCATGTATACTCTTTCTATGATTTATTATTCGCGTACATAACAACTGTAATTGCTCATATCGGGAGTGGGGTGCACACATCCTGCACCCCTCCCCTGGATCCACCCCCGGGGAGCCTGTTCGTAGGCCAAACGTTTGGTAACAACGAGTTTCGAAAACCTTATTGGGGGTCATTTCCAACATCTTCGAGATCCCATCCCCTTTTGCATAGGAGTCCCCCTCCCCAAACGATGCAAGTTTCTAAGGGAAATTAACTCCTTACTGAAGCCCCTTCATTATACTGAATTCAATAAAATAAACTGGATACAACTTTTTTTTATTTGATAAACATTTTTTGATATATCATGCGTTATAAACCGTTTGCATCCTACAACTGATAGAGTAAACCTTCTGTTAGAAATAATGTTTATATTTATCTGAAATGTGTTTCTTCCCTTTTATTTATTCATATCTTTCCTCTTTTTTCTTTCTTTCTTTTTTTCTTTTTTTTGTTCCTATGTTTATTTCTTTTTCATTGGTAACTTTTCGCTGGTCAAGTTAAGTTGTTTGATTGTTTCTCTCCGGTAATTTTGAATTATCTTTTTTAGGGGGGGAGGGGAGGGGAGGGCGTGGCTTCTTGTTTTACTTTTGCACTTGGGGGAACTGATATTATATTAATAGCTAATTTTATTCATATTTCATATTTTTATAAAACATTGTCTGTACAGCCGATTAACCTATGCTAGGTTTCCATCCCTTCGTGCACATGCGCAAATGTCCATGTGAATGCTATTTGACACAGGTATCCCACAGTTTCACATCGAGAGCACTTCCAAGAGTGCGATGATCGACCGCTGACACAGAAACCGTCGTTGAGCAAGTCTTTTTCCAAG
Organism: Stichodactyla helianthus; assembly: GCA_015163945.2. NCBI lineage: Eukaryota > Metazoa > Cnidaria > Anthozoa > Actiniaria > Stichodactylidae > Stichodactyla > Stichodactyla helianthus. The sequence continues at coordinate 8,027 of WUAP02142444.1, read as the reverse complement.
ACAGACGTAAATAAACGACTATCAGGGATCTCGTCCTCTGGGATCACAAAGTCTACGTTTGGCAGATCAGGCCCAATGTAGTAGCCCAGCCGACTTCCGTTCTCTTCAAAGCAGAAGAAATTATGCTTTGCCTTCTCTTTTTCAGACCCCTCAATGCAGTGGTTGAAATAGTCCTTACATCTCGTAACGGCAGATATATAATCCCGTTTTGAGATGTACCGCACAGCGGTAATCATACATTCTTGGCCGAGAGAGTACTTCATGACGTCACCGTACCTTTTGCTCGCTGTGTCGAGGACCATTTGTTTCCAGTAATCGAAATATTCCGCCATAGAAGACTTTTGATCTTCGAGTCGAGTTCGTGGTATCACCGAGGGGTAGTACTCTAGCTGCTCAACGAGTCCCTCGATGCCGTAGTATTTTGCTTCTTGGTAAACTTGAAGCGCGACAGAAGAGGGAGGAAGGACCGAGCAATCGCGCAGGTAGTTCAGAATGTGACCAAAGTGCTGTCCGTCGCGGTCTATGAAGTATCTACCTTTGTCGTCCACTTCCGGTTGAAATCTTCCACTGAACATGGCAGATAGCATGGAGTTGTTGTCGGAGAGGAGCGTAGCAAGACGCGTGGTGAAGAAATATCCACCCACGTTCAATGTAATAATGGACGGAATCTAAAAAAGGAAATAATCGATTCGGAAGTCATTTTAATAAACTTGTGCACGAGACCGTGAAAGGGCTGAGCTCGGCTTCTAATATCAAACTGCGAAAAAGCGAAATTAGATGTTTCCACGAATCTCCTGATTGGTGGGTTTGTAACGATTCAAAGTATAGTACGTGTTCACATTTAATATCGTGATTCCAATTAAAAATAGCATTGTTATCAAGGGGAGAAAGCTTGCGTGAGAAAACCCGGACAATTATGCAAATGTTTTAAGTTTACCATCACGTACTGAACTCTTTATCTTAGCTAGGCAAGTAAAACTAGTACGTGTAGGGCAAGCAAAACTAAACTATGATAGAACATTTCTGTTGAAAACAAGATGCCTCAACCAAATTTCTCTCACGGCATAATAAAGATCTGGTTTTAGTTTCTTTCGGTTTCAAACGGGTGCAAACGTAAACCGACCACATAGTATAAGTGGAAACTAGCGAGTAAACTAGTATAGGCTGCGTCGGTGTGTAATGAATGTAACACCGTGAAAAAAGGAGAAATCAACTTTACTGACGTTTCGAGCTTTCGCTCTTTTACTCCGACGAAGGGCGAAAGCTCGAAACGTCAGTAAAGTTAAGTATATTTCTCTTTTTTCACGGTCCTTTAATTAGTTATTGGACCACATAGTACATTCTAGCACACATATATAAGTTCAAAATTGAGACTTAACACGAAATTAAAAACTCAAACGGAGAACTTAATTGTATTTCAAAGAACAGTGCATCAAAATATATATGTTCTCCCAAAGTAACACATCTACCTACACGTTTGTTGATAGCGGTAAAACAAAGGTTACCAGTACCCATATGACTAAAAATCTAAAAACTCGTGCGGCTACAAAACTAAACTTAGTAAATGACTCTTGTCAAGATTCTAGTAAAAACGCGATAGTTTAAAAATGTTTGAATTCTACTAAAATATTCAATACTATTCAGTTTTTGGTGGATTTTTACTCTCTTCTTGGCGATATAAATTCTTAATTCAAAATGAAAAGATTCAGCCGCTATTTTTAGCAAAATCCGTAAATCTTTCCTGCATGACCTGCGACAAAATATTCAAGTTTGTCTTTTTTAAAAAGAAGCTTTTTTATCTGCTTACCTTTTTTTCTTTAGACATGGTAAAAAAACACACTAACAAAACTTGATCAGGTTGATCTCTGCCAACTGTTTCGGTCGATACTGGACAACAACACTGCCCTTTCCTGGCTTTATATACCAGCTGATTTGCATTCTGGTCACACAACACGTACACACTTTTCTTACACGAAACAAAACACGAGAACTGTAATCAAGACTTGTCGGCAAATTCCTTGACACAACCAACAAATTACTGCTAAGAATGTTATTACAAAAGTATTACGTTCATTTTTTTTCCTGGAAAGCTTGGAAAATGGGGGAATATGCTTTCCTGTTGCTACGTGATACGGCTTGACAGCTTGTTTTGAGGCCAGGAGGACTGGTGATCAATAAATATATGTATCACGTACTGTAGGATGGCCGTCCAGGCATCTCAAGCATTTCCTTTCTTTTTGAATATGTTTGCTATATATAGACTGTTTCAGAACGAATTAATATAGTTTAAACTAAAAAAATATAATCGTACTTTCATTTTTTTTTTGCTTGGTTTTCAACTGATTTCTAAAGTAAAACAGCTGTTAGGAAAATCCTTTAATATTTCACTGCCTGTAACAAAACGGTTCTGGTTTGCAGAAAAACAATATATTCTATCCTTGGCTGCTTTAATAATAACTCATGTTCGATATCTTGTGTCATTCAGACTACTTCGAATTCATTTCCACTTCGTTTTCATGGCTTAACAGAGTTCTGCTAGTGTACGTGACGAATAATGCCCCACGAACTCGCACGTGCCTGGCCGTGTAGCTCATTTACATAAATATATCGTGAGCTGATGGTAACTCAAATCTTATAGTCATTTTGACTAGCAAAGCACGACATCAATACCGTTAGATATGTATAGAATTTTCCCAATTTGACCTGTTTAATAAGATCTACAGGATTTATAACTCGATTTTTTGTGATAGGTTTTTAATATCTCAAATATTTCCAGGAATTATTTTCACGGTGTCAGCTCTAACTGATTTATCGCGTGAACACGTACATCAAAATTATTAAAGACTGATTGATGAATAAGAATGTTTACTTTCTAGTTGCTAGTCATAGTTTTCGTTTTCCATGTCCCTACCACGTTTTCAGTACGCCAAAAAACTTGTTTGTTTTTTCCATGGAGCTTTACAGAATTTAATCCGTAATTCTTAACCATACATTCTAAAGTAAAACAAAGACGGGGGAAAATAAAGGCATGTTCGCTTTGTTTTCATCTTTTTATTCAGAAAGCCGGGCAGATATTACAATTCGTATCTAAAGAAAGGGGGATGGGGGGGGTGGGTGTTTTCCACAGGCTACCACAGCGAACCCAATCCTGAATTATCTTGTAAGCAAAAATTATTTTTTCAAGGCGTCTCAAAGAAAAGAATAGTGGGTTACAGTCAGATTATCGCGAAGCGAAGCCCAGTCCCTTCTCGTTCTTGCTTGTCCACGTACAGAGTCTCCCCAGTCTTCAGGCACAGTGTGATCAACTTGTCATACAACAGGACATACATCAGTCTCTTGTTGGGATTGAGGGTCAGGTCTACATCAGAATGGGCCCCCTTACCAGGCCATACATCACTGACAGCCTTAAATGTTCCAGTTCTAGTATCCATCCACCTATCAAGGCCTTATACGTCGGCCCGTCGTATTCAGTAGAAGGGGTTTGCAAAAAACCGTAAAGTTTTCTTGTCGATTCTTCGAGCAACAGGCCCCCGACGCTGTAATTAGTAAAGATGGGGGATACCTGTGTTTTCTTAGTCTTGAAATTAAGCGTTATCACGGTGTAGTCCGGGGGCTCGGAATGTGGAATAACGGTGTTGAAAAAGAACTTTTTGTTCGTCATATCTAGAGCGCTGGCATATGACGGCAGATATCTTTGTTTTGAGGCATAAATCGTTGGGGTTTTTTTCTTGTCGCAAAATCTACTCGCACGAGTTTTTGGTTTTAATCACCTGAAGTGTCTAAAAGACCCAAGAGATCTCCCGCTACCTCATCACAGTGTTGATATTTCAGTCTGCCATTGAATTTCATAGTCCCAATTACCTTTCTTTCTCGCACGTCAACAGCGATTAGTTTATTTTGCGTGACGTCGTCCAACAGCACGTAAAATATTCGAGTTACATAAGCCGTGAAGAAAGAAGTTATAAACCAAGTAGAATACGAGTATTCGGTGATATTGGCTACGTAGGTGGTCCAGCTATGATTACGTGGATAATAAGAGACTACATTGACGATATCTCGTCCAAAATCCATGCCATTGATTCCCAGTAGAAGTTCATGCTCCTTATTTTCGCTTTCTGGGTGTGGTTGACAAAAACCTGCTGACACACACAGCAGAATTATTGCTGTGAATACTGTCATACAGCGACTCTTCGCCATTGTACAAGTAGTATAGTCGTGCAGCCAGCCAGTAAATCACATGACCTTAGATGTGTACATTAGAAAAAGGAATAAACGAAAATGTTCAGAGTAGAAGGATGCAGCATCACCACGAACTGAAGTCTCCAAAACCGCTGGACTTGATTTTCTTCTTGACGGACTGGGGAGTTGAATCGTCATCCTGGATCGATTTACTACAAAAGAAGAAAGAAGAAGAAGAAGAAATTGGGGTCAATCAAGGATGGGATGAAAATCTCGCCGTAGGAATGAAGCTGTTGAGTTGTACAGTGTATCTGTGTGGCAAGGGCGGATCCAGGGGTGGTAAAAGGGCTAGTCGACCCCCCTTTTGCAAAAAATGATTTGAAAAAATTGATGAAATTTATAACCCATTGAAAACATCTATAGCTAAAATTTGACTCCCGTTTACGGCTCTTTAATTCGAGTTTCCGTCAATTTGAGCAGATAATTCTCCCAGCCTTTTGCAGGCTCTCACCATTTTCCTACCTTTAACGGGTTTCCTGTGCTTTGATATTGTGGCTTATTTCGCAATGACATCACAACAACAACAACAACAACAACAACAACAATAACAAAAAAAAAAAAAAGAAAAAAAAAAAAAAGAAAAAGAAAAAGAAAAGAAAAACCACACAAGGTACCTGGGTCTGTCCTAATCACCACCCTTAAGAAATTCCTGGATCCGTGGGCAGAGTTTTATCTGCTGTAGTGAATAAAATCCTTACCCAGCATTCCGTGGTATGTATTTCCCAACAGCACCTGGACGATGGACTTTCGGACCACTTTCCGCTACTTTTCTTTTCCTGGCTTTATCAGCTTCTTCCTGGAAGTAGCAAAAATAGCCGAGTTATTTTCTGCTAGCTCTGTGTACCTTGTTTGGAAACGCAATTAAGACGATAATTGACATAAAAATAAAGAGATTTGATTTTTACCTGACGCTGTCTTTCGGCTTCTTCTTCCTTTTCCTTTTCGAGCCTCAGCTTTGATAGGAAAAAAAGAAATATCGAAAATCTATGACTACATTTCTCAGCTCTTCCGAAGAAGTGGGATATTGAAGCAGTGTGTGTGTGTGCTCGTGGAATGGTTTTGAAGAAAGTAGGTATGTCCGGTGTAAAAACGGAGAGGCTAGTTTGCACTATGCTCGGAGTTTATGTATTTATCAAAGTCTCCATTATGAAGAAATTTAACCGCAAAAGACATGTCGTTGAAGAAGTGTTTTTGACTTACTGCTTCGTCCACTTCAGCGAAGGGGTCCGTGAACACCACTGTCTTTACGATTTTAATTGACTCCTGCGAACGAATAGGAAAGGGCAGTTGAGCTTATGATCAGTTTAATAATTCACAATGGCAGGAATTCTGTTAGCTGTCCTCGTGTTACCACGTGACGACCCTGACAGCGAAGGACACTAGGTCCCATCCTGCAGTACAAAAAACAAAAATAGCATTCATACTCACCTTTGGTCGATCTTTTTCATCAGTTTCAATTTTTTCCATCGTGTTTAAGGTTTCAAGACCTCCTACGACCCTGTAGATGAATGAATGAATGAATGAATGGGATGAGTAAATAAAAGAAAAATGATTACAGAACACGACAAGAAATGGAAGAAAAATGAATGGAAAAGAAAGAACGATTAAAGAAGAATTAAAGGAATGAAGCAGCTTATTTTCCTGAAAGAGGAAGAGGGAAGATAGAAGACAAGTGAATGAAAAAGAAAAAGAAAAAGAAAATCGAAGCAAATTTCTTTCCAGGAAAAATAGGAAGAAAGAAGAGGCAAGAAGTGAATGGAAAAAGAAACTAAAAAATAAAACGAGATAAACAAAGGAAAGAAGCGACATACTTTCCAAAAATACTGTGCTTTCTGTCCAGATGACGACAAGATCTGAAGGTTATGAAACTAAAAAAAAAAAAGGTAAAATAAACAAGAATCCCGCAGAAGTACTTTCCTTCAAAAGAAAAATCAAGAATGAAACAGTTTCTCACAATTGTGACTTGTTTGTGTTGGTTCCCGAGTTAGCCATGCTCAGGACACCACGACCTAGAGGATAGGAAAAGAACAGATTTGATTGAAAAATAGATTATGAATAACAGTGTCTTAATCAAATAAAATATCATAAAACATAGAGAATCTTCAGAGTACTCTGATGTAATATATTCATAAAATCTATTGTGATAGTATTGTCGCTCTATCCATTGTATTGTGTGTTATTCATTGTATTCCTACGAATATATTACATCAACAGCGTGTTCTGTAGACTATCCCAGATAAGGATAGTCCTACAGTGTTGGATGATTTTCTATTTCTGTTGTCTTGGTACATAAAATGACCTTTTTCTCTCACCAAACATTATTTCCCCCTCCCCTCCCCCCATCTCGATTTTGGTCCCAGGTTTCACTTTGTGATCAGCAACCAAAATCCTCATTGAACAGGGAGGGGGTGGGGGTGATATTGTCTCTGTATTGTTTTCATACGATATACGGCCTTTTGTATATACCTTGATGTATAAGGTTTGGCCTGAACTCATCTTTGAAGGATCCTCCCCATGCAGACTCGCCACCTATGATAAATCAATCAAACAGTCAATCCATCCCTCCCTCCCTTTGTCCCTCCCTCCTTCCACCTCTCCCTCCCTCCTTCCACCTCTCCCTCCCTCCTTCCATCTCTCCCTCCCTCCTTCTATCCCTCCCCCCCCTCCCTCCCTCCATTACCCAGCAGCCAGCCAGCTAGTCAGTTTTATTGAACAGGTGTGAAATGTATAGTATAAAGAGTTGCTCTCATCTATGTGTCACTGGATGAATGAACTGTAAAAGAAGCTTGAAATGTCAACCTTGTTTGATATAGACTCACCCCTTCCTGTTCCTGTTGGATCTCCACCTTGTATCTGAATTAGAGATTTATTCATTGATTCATTGATTCTTTCATTGATTCTTTCATTAGTTAATTACATACATACATAGAATTTTTAAAAAATTAAAACTTTGAAATTGAGGGGATGGGGCAATCTCCTGCACTTGCTGATGTGGGATAACTGGCTTTGTCATCATGTTTGTCAATACAAGTATCCAGACTCATGCTTAGATATGAATAACGTGTATAGTTTATAAAAGAATTGTTTGAAGGTGACTGACTACGAATTACTTACCATAAAATTCTTTATGGATCTGTGGAAAACTGAAAATAAGTCACAATGTCAGAATAAGCAAAAAAGATGAAAACTGCAAATATTGGCTTGAAGTGCAAATATCCAATGAAATTTAACACCTCTGAGGCACAACACTTATTAGACAACAGATTTTTCTGTAAGACAAATCTGACAATGTTCTCAGCATTGATTCTACATTCCAGTCAGATTTGTCATAGGTACTTAAAAAAAACAGTTGAAACATTCAATGTAATAGCATATATACATCTCTTAATAAAGCTATATTTGTTAATTATATTAATTTTGATAATTACTTGTGTTATCATAGTATCCTTTCTTGCAGAGCAATATGAAATTTTCACAGGTTTTTGGGACCTTCAAAATAAAGGACTCGTTAGTAAGTAATCCATCTTGATCAAATTAAAAGTCATTTTGGTTTTCCACGTTTAGCCTTATATAGATTAATATGTTACACTGAAGGACTGAACAATTATTGTACAAATAAAAGAGTTAAGGTGGCTGGCTACTATTGAATCGAGTTTCTGAGCCAACAAGCATGCGCGCGCATACTTTCCACCGAATTACCATGGTAACCAGCGGAATTTGACTGAAAAAGATTGAAGAACCATACGTGTTTTGAACTTCAAGAAGGTAAAAACCTCAAATTTTGCACG
>WUAP02142433.1:0-12000 GCA_015163945.2 Stichodactyla helianthus | reverse complement strand
CGTTCAAGTAAAACGTTACTACTATTAATAAAATCTTATTTATGTTATTGGTGAACATAGTCCAAGAAATAAATTCAACTAAGTGAAGTCGGGCGACTTGACTAGGATTCCGGGCGAATTGACTCCGATTCCGGGCGAGTTGACTGGATTCCTTATTCATGATAATACACTTAGTCTGAGTAGCACATGGCTCTTGGCTCTGAATTGAAACTAAAATATTGTGGAAGGAAGCCTTCTTGTACCTGTAGCTGTCTAATGCCATCTGTGCTAGCTGTGCTGTCTCAGTATCATCTCTGTTTTTGGCCAAATCCTAATGGAAAGAAATCATGTAGCAATTAAAAGTAATCTGGCTTATGGCTTCTCTATTAGTAGACTGAAAAAGATTGAATTTTGTGTTTATTCCAAGCCTGAAGCAAAGGTGCCCCACACAGGGTGCTTGTCATGATTGATATAGCTCACTCCAACTGGACAGTCTGTAATAAACTCTAGAATCTTCTTAAGAAAAAGTTTTACCTTCAGCTCATCCACGAGAGACCAACAGCTGATAAATTTCCTCATTAGGAGATTGACTACTGGGCGGGACTCCAAGGGGCCCTCTCGGAGTGTCCGCCCTGAACCTATAAAACCACACATTAAGCATAAGTGTCATTCAGCTTCATCACAGCTATGCTATTTAATAGACCAAATCCACTTGGGTAAAATGTGGATGAAAATGGGACAACATTATGCCAAATGGATTTGGGCTATTCATTGTGTTTTCCTTGTTAAACAATCATGATAATTATAAGAATATAAAACACGGTTAATGGCATTCAGGGACAATGCTTGCAGGAATTCTATCTGTGCAAAATTTCTTTTTAGTGTGCATACCATCATAATGACATATGAATGCACAGTACCTCAGCAGGACTGGTCATCTAGTGCTCCCCAAAGTAAAATGTGATGCACTAGTTTACTTTGTTGCTTTGCCAGTTGAAAGGCTTCTTTAAATCGATGATATGTCACCTGTGAAAACACCACCCAAAATAGAAAATTGTATTAAATTTCTAATGATGTTTTGAAATATAGTTCGCTAAGGAAGCAAACATGAATGTGAAAATGTAGGATAACTTGGAGTACAAATCCATATATTGAATCATTCTTTGCTTTAGTGTTTCCTAAAGTACCCTTTTCTCCTCTTTTTCCTTTGGGCAGTCCTTTACAAATATTTTATTTTATCTTAATTACATTTGAAGATACCTCTTTAAATGGATAAAAAAATGCTGCAAGGATATTTTCAGCCTTATCCTTTGATATCTCAGAACTCCATTTGATTTCTTGTTCTTCAGTATTCCTAGTGACTTCTGAATTAGTGGAAGATTCTGTCACCTCATCCAGGGTTTCATTATTTTTCAACACTGATTGTCCAAGGCTTTTTAATTCCATCAAAGGAAGAAAACCTATGAACAAGAACTAATCTTTATTATATATTAAACAGCAATGTTATCTTTGAAACTAAAAGTGCTAGCCTTCATACCCTTATTCCTAGGTGTTGTGTCTATTTTGCACAGATTATAACTGTATGTATTTCTTTTGTAATGATTTTTAAATATCATTAAAAATCTACTCCATAAATATGAATACAATTACTAAAAACAAGAGGTGCTAGGAGTTTTCAATTTTGAAAGAGAATCAAAGGTCTCAATGAGACGACTCATGGATACTATACAGCACACAAGCCAAAAAGCAAAACTTTTAAGGACGTTCACGTGCAAATCCAAAGTAAATGAAAATTTTCTGAAACTTTGACAGTTGATAAAACAATATTAGACACACAAGTAATCGCAAAAAAAATTGGGGGTCACCATTTATTCTATTGAGTAAAATGACTTTGAAGTCGGTGATTTTGCACCCATCATGAGCTGTGTGACAAGTTATCAAGAGACGAAAACAAAAAAATAATTTAGGCCAAAAACTTACACATCATTGTGGGAAAAGGTATTAGAATGACTTTGCAATTAATAAACTGCTTTTAGAACGATTCTGGTATTAAAACCAATATTTTTTCCGAGGAAAAAGAGAAAGTAAGTCAAGAAAAGAAAATGGTGCTTTTTGCCACTTTCGTGGGTCGAAATGAAGCAGGTAAAGTCGCATTTCACTGCAAAAAATAAATGAAATTTTTTAGAAAAACTGAGAGAATGCTCATCTCTAAGATTTCTTTAATAAGTATATGTAATAAAAAATGGGGGTCACCATTTGATTTGGAGAGATTTAATATCAAAGTCTTAATCATTCACTTATCGACGAGGAGCATGACACATGGTGCGCAGAAACTTTTCAAAACATGCATTATCCATTGTTTTTCTCTGTTTTCTTAGCTTATAAATCAAATTCTTGACAGCTCAACACTTTCTTTTTTTATAATTTTTCCACTTCTAGATGATTTTTACACATTTTAAAATAATATTTTCAATGAAAACTTGATTTGAAAACTTGAAACTTGCAAGTCAGCTTGTCACACAATATAATGTGACATGCACAGAAATGCTGCGCATGAGCAATGCCCGCGAACGTCCTTAAGCCTAGACTGCGAAAAAAACACATCAGCAGTTCTTTTTATTTTCGAGCAAATGATACATGAACACAAGCAAACAATAATAAAAATATGACACTAATCAAATCAATTCATACAGTGTCACTCACCTAACATTGAACTCTCTAGCTAACTGGCTAGAACTGGTTTTTATTGTTTGAGCGCGCAAAGCAGGTTGGAGGATTTTAAACAATACCTATTGTTACACAGAATTTAATGCAAATGAGAAAGTCCCAGCTATTACTCACAGCTACTCCTCCTGAGTATCCGTGAGTCAAAAATGGCTTTACAAGGTTTTTTCCTGTTTGTAATTCCCATTTTCTATTTCCCATTCCATACCTATGTCAACTTCCATGTTTACATCATTTCTTTCGCTTTCACTACCATCTGAAGTTTTATCTGAAACAGAAATCAAAATATATCAAACTCTATACACTAGTGCAGTATAAATCAATAAATATACACTCATATATTTTTGCACTTAGTGGGATGCTATCAGATTTGTTCACTCCCTCTCATTCTTTACAAATCCCTCTTTTAAGATTCATGATGGATGCAAAGGATTGTGTGGCTAATTTATATCTCAGAGCTTTTGTGAAAATGTGAACTGGTATATATAGGGGTATATATAATCAGGATTTTCACTGCCACTGCAAAATAATCATTTGCGTACAACTTTCCATTTTCTTATAGACAGAGTTTTCTTAATGAGGAGAAAACAAAGTACTGTAAATCACTACCTTGACAGCAGTTTGGATATGTGTGCAACCAGGAGACCTGAGCTCCTGTGTTCAATTCAGTAAGAGATTATTAAAATCACCTTTGTCTTCTACTTGCTTATTGTCTACTCTGTTCAGCAACCATTCCATATCTGCAAATTGTGTATTGTAAATATACAATGTACAATTATTGGAATTTTCCTTGGTACTTGCACCTTGTTTTTTTCTCACACTTCTCAATGTTTGGACATTGGATATATCCCTTCCAGCTGTCCAAAATATATCTAGTTCCTAGAATCATGTTCATCATTTCTGATTCCTTAAAAGTTGCTACTATTATACTAGGACTTGAGCCTCACAAGGATTTTTCCTTCAGTATCTACAGTTTTAACCCTTACCAACATTAAGACTCTTGTTGGCAGGAACAGCCATTTGAAATGACTTAATGTGAGTTCCATCTCTACTGATGATAATGTTGCCAGCAAACTGTGCTGGAGAAAACCAAAAGGGCAACAGAGGTGGGCGATTGAGCTGGAACTCTCCATGGATTCTGGTAAAATAGGAAAGAAAGAAATTCTTTGAGAACAGCCAGTCAAGCATGTTGCATTGTTTTACAGTAGGAAAATGAAAAAGTTTAAGAAATGCATGCATAAACAATTGAATAGCAAACAGGGTGGTCACTGAGTGGGATAGAGATTATTACCTGAAAGAAATTTTGAAATATTTTTCGTTTTCAGCCTCAATGCAAGCGGCCGTCCCTTGTGGACCAAATCTAGTGAAAACAAAAGGCCTGAGATGAAACATGGCCAGAAGACGGTGGATTAGGACAGCTTTTCCTAGTACAGGTGGAGGGACATAGCGATTACTAGACAGAGAAGGACCTGAGAATATATAATAACAAAAAATAAAATTCTTGGCTGCAATTGTAATTACCTGTATTAACCATACTCTTGTTTTTGAACTCAAACAGTGACTCTTAGTTTTTAAAATAATTCTGCATATTTTTCTTTCCTTTTCACTTTCATTCACTTCACTTTCCAAAAGGTCGTTGTGTTGTCCTTATTTTCAAATTAATCACTTCACCTTGTAGTTACTTTTTCCCTTTCATCCATTTTTCACTTCCATCCACTTTTCTCTTCCATTCACTTTCCTTTCATTCACATTTTTTCATTTCATTTAATTTTTTCCTGTTGTTACTTTCCTCCAGACTTATGCAGAAAAATCTAGCATTTCTTCAGATGAATTCATTTTAAACTTACCATATTTTGAGATATGTGGCTCAATAACATACCAAGGCACACCAACTTGAGCATCCTCAGGTGGAAGAAAGATGGAAAATGCACTCACTGGGAATGTTGATTGTGGAGTAACCATTTTACGCCATGCCTTTAATCCCTCTATTGGTTGCTCATATCCCTGTGTTGTGAAAGGAAAGGTCTGGATTGTTTTGTTAAATTACTAGTGTATAGAGACCATAAAGCAATTCCCAATACAATTCATCCCAATCAAAACAATAGAATTTTACTCTCCTTAAAATCAAAGACTGTCTTCATGTAAAGTTTTTTTCTTATTTTTAAAAGATTTTTTATGATTGTTAGTGAATAATCTTGTACTTAGTATATAAATTAACTGTGACTTTTGATAACTAGAGCAGTTTTGCTGTGACGTGACCACATAGGTGCCAAGTTGAAGTTTTTTCATTGGATTCCACTGTGTGATTGGTTTACTAAGATAATCAATTCCACACCATGACAGTGTGTGGTGTGACACCTTACAGTCAGTCATAAAAATTGCTGTATGTAAACTTACAGGGTATGAAGAGCTTGAAAATTTAGTCATACTGGAAAGCACAAGGGGTTTAAATGAACCATTGAGAGTAATCTGCTCTCCACTCAGATCCCAATTCACCTCAACAACAGGCTCTGACAGGGATTGATGGCCCTAAAATGGATAACAAGTTAAGAATAAAGATCTTAACAAAATAATCAATTACATCAGACAAAGTTGAAAAGTTGATAGAACCACCAAATCCTCTTTTATTGACCCTTCAATTTCTCATTGCCAGTTTGGGGCAGGGGTCTAGACAAATAAAGGAATAGCCCAATATTTTTTGTTTTTACAACTGTTAATTGGGCTTAAGGGATTAATCATCTTCATTACCATAGGCCAGTAGACATTCTAACCACATCAGCTGTTATGTTCAGTCTTAAAAGCTCAGACACACAATGCAACAATCCCTTAATTGTATACTGTGATGCTGCTTGCAATTGTTGTACACAAAATTGGTGTTAGACATTGCAAAAGTAGAACAAGTTTCTACTTCTGTGACATTGCTGATGATGTCACACACAATAATTGCACAAGTGTGACTTCCCTGTTTTCACAGAGCAATTCTCCCCTTGCAAGCAATGTCACAGGGAATGTCACGTGTCAGAGCCTTTAGCATAGAAAACAACTTTTATTAATTTTCAAGAATGCACAACTACAATGCATGCATTATATACTTCGATATAGACACAAAATACAAGTGTAGGAAAGACACAGGCCAAGTGTTTCTCTGATAAGATTTTAGCATGACAGTATGTTTACTTCCAAGCAAGTCCCAACATGTTCCAGATATACGATACTATATCATTGCTAACATTGTATCTCAGTGTTTATCAAGAGGTTTGGTATTTAGTAAGAGGTTTTTGATGACTGATTATCAAAAAGATATGTTGAAACCTGGCTAGACAGCTTATGATTAAGTAAGTTTACTGGAATCTTGTTAGATAATTAATCAAATACTTAAGACAAGATATTGATATAGCATAAAAGATCTCTGTTTCATTGAACCACAAACTATTTTGACGTGCTAAATTAAGTGACCCTCAAAATAAAGTAAATTCACTCGCGCATAACCGGCTTATATAAAACCTTTCAAGTTTTAAAGCAAAGGATAGACAATCTAGCTAAAATACGTGAGGAAGAAGGTCCCCTAGCGAGCTTGGCAGTTATTATATCAATCGTGAAAATAAATATTTTTCAAGTGGTAGAATTAATGACTTAAGGTTGTTTTATAAACTTTATTCAGTTAGTAGCTATGCTTTTAAGGTGCACAATTTAGCTAAAGGGAAGCATTAAAGTATTAAAACAAAACCACTAGGGAGCGCTTTTCACCTGGTTTCCTTGGAGTCGGTCTGCAATCGGTACAAACTCCTTCAGGCTTATTTTCCCATCGAGGTTTTCATCGTAACTCAAAAAGAGGTCGAACACCTGTGGGTTGATGTTATAATCAGCTGCATGGTTCTCGTAGAAATTGGTCGCCGCGTCCTGTTGCAAGATTAGTGGATCAACCACAATAATGTAGACCAGAACACTGAGAACCCCTATTGAAACCGATAGCAGGGCAATATGCTTCAAAGTGCTGGAATTCCTGGTATTTTTATCGAGATTTTTGTCCCGATCGGTGTGATTCTGGGCGTTATCCTCGTCTTCCTTTTCTTCCATTCTGTTTAGGATCTAAAGAATGGAGAAATTGTTTCAAAGAACCATAGAAAAAGCCCTCAAATACAACCCCCCCTTGAAATCAAGAACACATCTTCTTCCTGACTCGAATGAGAATCAAAATACTATAATCTAATTATTCTATCACGCGTTTCAATTGGCTTAAAGATCCCTCGAATATTACAACTACGACGATAGGTTAAGAAAATTTTAATTATTAAAATTAAACGAGTCTTCTTATTGGTCAGTATTGTGTGAAATAACCAATGATGTGTGTTGTTATATGGTTGTTTAGTCGAATGCTGCATGACGGTCTACCCAAACAAGAACTAAAGATGGCGGACTCGGCGGAAGTGGAAGTGCAGCTCCAAGATTTGGACCAAATAGCGGCAGACTTGACTAATGGATGCCACACGTCTGAAGAAACGTTGAAAATGGAGAGGTGCGACTTCACTCCCAAAAACAAGAACATCGACCAAGAACAATGCCAAGATATGAACGAATATGTCTTGTCATATTTTGAGTCATTGAATAGCATGACTCGGCGGATCATAGCCGAGCATCGCCAAGTCATTGAAGAAAACAAAGATGAATGGGCGAAGCTGAGTCCTGAGCAGCAAGATAAACTTATAGATGATAAAATAGTGGACCCTAAAATACGGAAGAAGTACGGAGAGGCAAGATTTGATGCGAAACCCGAGTGGTTTCCAGTGCTGAAGTTGGCTCATGGTTTGTCAGATTCAGATGGCAACAAGCTGAACCTCGTAAATCCACGCGATAGTATTACTTCTGTCACCTTACAGGTACATATGTTTGGATTAAAAACCTTGGGGAAGATTTCATCACAGGGAGCTGGTGACTTTATTAACGAGGGAGGGTTTGGAGTTGGGATGGGATCGAGATGCAAAGACATTATATTTTATTTGAGAATCACTCTGATGGATTACAGAAAATGAATGTTCTTATAAATGAGGAGATTTTTTACACCAAACAAACTTCAATCGAAAACACCTGATCTAAATGAATATTGTATTAGAAAACAGCGTCTATTCCGACGTCAAATTTACATTACACACTGTCTGGATTTAAAAATCCCAATTTAGATTTCCCAAAAAAATCAGGTGAGCAAATCCCTTCTATTTTTTGTGGATTCCTTCACTGTCGGCTTTCTTGTTCTCGTAGTGTTTGTGCATGATTTGAAATGTTTCTGCGCGTTTGGATAATATGATTTGCTGTTTTTGTCTGATATTTTATTCATCTGTGTCTCACTTGTTGCGGGATCTTTTTCACTGGAACAATGATTTTTCAGCTTGTAAATTAAGTAGTAAATCTTAATACAGTGAATTTTATACTTCAATGACGTTTTCCTTTTTCCCTGTTTCTCAAGAATCTAATTTATATACTTGCCTTTGCTAAGATATCAGTAGTTTTTTCCCAAAAAAATCCGTTTCAAAATGACAACAGAATAACCACAACTGCCTTTGGTGGAAATATATATCCAAACAGAATTTTGTTGATTGACACTCGTGTTGTCCAAACAGAAAGAGGAAGTTTATGCATTTTTGAAAAATCAATAAAATAGTTGAAATTGTTTAATATACATGCAGGTCACGTCTGTGCACATATTAGAATATAACATTTTCACACCTTTTAGGAATCTTTTAACAGTAAAAAAAGATACTCACTAGACACTTCAAGATCTCAAGCATCAAGCAATAGTTCTTGGACTTTATTGTTAATGTCAGTGTAATTTTTTCATATTGCAGATTTTTAGATTTTTTTTCATATTAATGGTTGGGGAAAAGTTATGAGTTAAAACTGTGGGATTCAATGGAAAACATTTTGCCAAATTTTCAGATTTTCCACTTTCACATTACTGAAAAAATAGAAAAATATTAGGAATTAGCTTCTCAGTGTATGACATGAAAATTAGACTTTTTGCGTGCTTATAACTCAAATTATCAATATTTTTTTTCCACACTCATTTAGTATTGATGAAAGATCTTGAGCAAGTCTACAATAGCCTAAACATTGTGGCTCTAAGGATTGATCTGAGATCTAGATCTAAATTTTAATTTTTCTGTACTTCAGTTGAATGTAGAATGATCAATAGGTCTCGTTTTCCAATTTTCCTTGAAAAAATAAACAAATTTAGAATTATTTCACTCATATAAAGACTGCTGGCTTGTGTTCCATAGTGCTCCTGTATTTTTGGTTCTCTATCGAAGTTCCTAGAAGTATTGACTTGCGAAACGGAAAGTGCGGTAGATAGATTATGGATGGTTTTTATTTTTAGCCATGAAGTCTACTAGTTAAGTATGGTTATCTGAGCATGTCGAAGTAGAGGAATATCATGCAGAACAAAACAGATAACAGCACGTGGAAAGCAGAAAACCCACATGGGAATAGCACCTCATCCATGAACAAAATTATTTGTATCATTTTAACAATCAACTGCTAATTCTCTTTCTCCGACAGTTTTAAAATTAAAAAGGAACATTTTAAAAGCCAAAAATAGAATATTTCTCATTTTGTATTGGTCATATAGCTATATAATTGCATTAAAACATAAGTTAAAAAGTTGTCAAACATAATGGGCAATAGGTTTTAAATGTATTTAAGATGCTATAAACTTGATATTATTGACCTGAAACACTTATCCATCAAAACAACACTGTTAGCTGTATTGTCAGAGTAACTCTTAACAAAAGCCAAGTATTGGTTGCATGGTCCCTACAGAAAAATTGATCTCAAGGATTGGTATAACAACAAACCCACACAGTTTTAGATATTTGGCTGTTGGTTTTGTGGTAAATTTATTATGATAAACTATTTAATTTTAACTAGTAGAAAGATGTCTTAGGAGATTCAACATTGTTTTTCAAAATAAGTGATTTGATAGAACTAAAATCTGTCATAGAACTTGCATCTATTTAGAGAACTCCTGAAACTTTTAGTAATTGTACACAAATGTTTGATTTAAAGTTTTCAATATTTGAATTAGTAATATATTTGTAGATCTTATAAAAACTCAAAAAATTTAATATAAATATGCATGAAGAGTTTTATTTTTAGATACCTACACTATAGATGCAATGTTTGTAAGATTTTTGTTTGTAATTTCAATTAATATACTCTTAAAAGAATTCTGCCGAAAGAGCTTTTATTACTTGTGGGCGTAATTAGTCACTGACAGTTCTAAAAGTTCATATTTTCTGTAAATGTACTAGAGTTTTTACCAAAATAATGAAATTGATTTTTCCTTTTGTTATCTTGTGGGAGTTTAGCCTTAATCCTTTACAAGATCAATTTGGTTGTGACACTCAGAATTCCCCAAGGGTATTTATTTATTTTTGCCTAGCTGTAGTGAGAAGTAAGTGCTTTGACCACTGCACTGCCCAAACTTCCCTTTGTTTCATAATCTAACCAGTATTAATGCAGCATTAATGAAGAAGCCTATTTTCAAAATTCTTTTGAAAAAAGCCAATTTGCAATAGAAAATGTATCTTACAAACAGTATCAGAAGGAAAAGACCAAAACTTTTATTTATTAGGTTATGCAAGCTTGCATTATGATTTTAAACATTTTGGAAGTCAAGCATGCAACTCTGAAGCTAATTTTGAAAACCACTTGATACAGTAGATGTTAGGCTCAGTAAATTTCTCTTAGATGTGTGAGCCTCTCAAACTGAATGACCTTTAGGGCAGTAAAAAATTACTCATTTCTGAATGATCGTAAAACTGATATATATAGTATCAACTGAAAGCTTTTGAGGTTTATTATCAATGTCTATTAGATATGTGCTGCTATCACATTTATTCTCATTAGTAGCAAGTTAAATGACAATATGCAACTATGTTAGTGTTTCCAAGAAAATTCAATTTTCAAAGCTATTAGATATAAACTAGAGTTATGTTTGATATGAGATTTTAATTACCACTTGTTGTCATGGAGACAGCTCTCAATATAGCTATTAGGTTTTGTTATCATCTTATATACTGGTAATAAATAACTCGGCAAAGTTAGAGTGAGAGTGCACATTTCAGAAATGACACAGCGAACCAATATTGAGGCCTTTAATTCTAATGCAAAAGATCATCAAGATCATCAATACGATCGATAAATTTTCTATTATTGGAATTTTCTGCTTTTCATTTCTTGTCGTCTTATGAATAAGTCATCGGAAATAAAAAGTAACCATTCATGGTTGTCAATGATGCATCATTTATAAAGTGCTCAAAACAACTAGGAATATAATTGTATTCCCAGACCAGATATGACAAGACATTAAAGGAAGATTAGTTCACAGTAAAATATCTGTATCAAAAATGTTAGAGCTGCATGTCTTAGATAATTCAGGATCAGTCTAAAAGTCTGATGGCAAGTGCTATAGCTTTCAACCAGAATCTGATTGGTGAAATAGATACAGGTGTATCATTAGTATAGACATTATTTAGTGTAAACAGTTTTCACACATATTCACTCTAGTTGTTATTTTTAGAATGATTTTTGAAGCCAACAGCTGATATTGAACATTATCAATCACCTAAGATGTTGTGCAAGCTATCCTTCCCACTTATCTATTTTCTTCCTTTTTTCCCAATTCCTTAACTTAAACTTGAAGTTTAGTGTCCATCTCACATTAAATATTGCTGCTTCAGGAATTGCTGCAAGGGTTTGATTCTGTTAGAATAACCCAAGTCTATTTGATACTGTTTTGACAGGAGCTTCATTCAAGAGATCAGTTCTCATCTCCATGGTCATGGGCTTCAAGGGTAAGATAATCTAAAATCTAAATGCTATCACAGAATTGGGGAGGATTCCCATGCAAAAGGAAGTGTGATCTGACATTATACCAATAGGCCTTTCCCAAGATATGGTTGAGTGAGTCTTGTACTTGCCAAAACCTTGATTTCATTAAGGTAGCAGTTTCTTCTTGGTGTTATTATGTAAATTATATATTGTTTAATCAACAACTTTTCTTTGCTTTGTTGTTTAATCATCACGAAGTCCATTGTATCAGATTAGTACATAGCTCAGTGCATGATGGTATGTACTGAAATCGAGGCTTTGGCAAGTACAGTACTCCCTCAACCATATCTTGGGAAAGGCCTGTTGGATGTTTCAGTGGATGAAGAGAGACTCTGTGGAAATGCCACTGCCAAATCCATTATTATTATTATTATTATTATTATTATTATTATTATTATTATTATTATTATT
>WUAP02142422.1:0-12001 GCA_015163945.2 Stichodactyla helianthus | reverse complement strand
GCATGCTGCGGGAGCTTGCTGCATGGTGTGGTCATGCTCGCTGATATTTAACCAGTTTAATATCAGGGAGCGTGAGCTGGGGACAAAATTCTTCTCTCACCTCAACCTTTTTTACATGAAATCTTTGGTAAACACGAATGAGCAAAACGACCCTGGAGCCTGCTCCCGGAGCAAAACCCTTAGTGTGTATAGGCCTTAGCTATGAGTTGTGATTGGATGATTTGCACAAAAACAATAGGAAATCATTTCAGTGTTACTACATACTGTACCGCTGTAAGTCAGTACCTTGTTTCCGACTCATACGAAAACCACTCTAAGGACCTTTGTAAATCTTCACAACACACCATAACGAATAGCTAGACTCTTTCTCTCAAAGACTTACAACATACCAAAAACGGTTTTTCAGAGTGCAAAAAAGTGCAGTGATATATAACTTGAATGTATTTTTTTTCAAACATCAGCGTTTTGAAGAATTTTCAAATACTTTTTCAGACGTTGCAAGTCAACGCCTTCCATATATAGAAGCAAATAAGAATGCTTCCAAACAAATAATGAAGTAACATATATCATACAAACAGAACTACAAACCTCATCAAGAATTAAGTAAGAACAACGACTCAACACCAAGTAGCGATTTTCTGGGAAAAAAATATCAAAATAAGACAATACTTGTTATTAGTTTTCAGTGTAACAAACTTAAGTAATAAACGAAATGACCAGAAGTTGAGTTACCTACCTAATACATCAATCAATCGACCTGGAGTTGCAATAACCACCTAAAAAACAGAGAAAATTCTAATGACGTACAGTGTATATACCTCTGATTAACCAATTGCGAGGCAATACCGTAAGATTAGGATTGAGGTTTTTTTTTCACTGCCTTATGGCTCAAGCACATAGCGTGTGGGACATAAAAAAGTAGGAAAAAACAAGGTTCCATTACTAAAAACTTAAATAAAATATTTATTATATCATTTGCAAGGCCAGCACAAAAATAACGTTGGTGAGTCCGTACTGTAAGTTATGAGTCACCAATCGACCAATAAGAGCATGTAAAATCATATTGCCATGTAAATAGAAGATATTACATGGGCACATGGAAATATGGATTTTAACTCCAAGTGTTGAAAAGGTCTCTCACAAGTGAGTACAGTGAACGAGTGAGAGATTTCCAACATGAGAAGGGACCAGTCATTATTTATGGGGGGGTGGGGTGGGTGGGCTGGTGCAAAAGTGGATGTGCCATGTTTGGTTTTTCCTGATCCCCCCTTTTTGTGATGCATAATTTGTTCTGACCCTCCCCCCTTCCTACATACATCACCAATGTCCGATGACAATATATTTGCATAAATTTCTATATCCCCCCATTTTTCCTTGCATAAAAATTGGTGACCACCTCCCCATTTGCACCAGCCCACCCCCTTTAATAAATGTCTGGTCCCTAATAAGATACATGTCGCACCTGACTGGTATAAAATGGCATAAAGGAAGTATGTAGGATATATTGCATGATAAGTGGATTTGCTAACAGGAATAACTGATCATTACCTCACATCCCAGACGTAACTGAAAACCTTGTTCTTCACGAGATAACTATGAGGAAAAAGGTCTTAGACTCAGGCACAATGTATTTACATAATAGAATGGAGACAAAATATTTATGATAGGACAAAAATTCAAATTTATTGATCAATGCAAACAAACAAGAATGTGAGCAAGACACAAATACAGAGCTATAGTAGTGAACATGTAGAAAGCTATTAAACACAAACTACTCAACGAATTAATCTCCAAGTTAGCTTGACTTAGCTTAACTAATCACTACGGCTGATCATATGCTGCTTTTGTACACTGTTTTCTTACAACCCATAAAGCATTTCGTTTTGGTTCATTTGCATCAAATTTGTGGAGTGCTTTGCATGAACATAATAGTTTTCATGTGCAGTGAAGGATGATTACAAGTTATTGTATTTATGCAAAATATCCCACACTTTGAGAATAGGAAACTAGTGAATAGTATGAGCAGGCAACCTCAACATACAGGCAACAACCAGCCAGTAACATTAGCTTGTGACTTGCTCATTAATGATAACTTGCCTACGAGGTATGATAAAACTACTTACCCCACCAACAATCGACACACATCTTATCCCTAAAGGACGACCAAACTTCAAAAGCTCATCTTCAATCTAATAAAGTACAAAAATACAATGTAAAACAATTTGAGAACATTTCAGTAGCCTGCCATAAACATGTAAGAATATCATACATACCTGTTGAGCTAATTCTCTTGTTGGGGCCAAAATGAGTGCATATGGTCCCTGATCAGCATCTTCATTCCTAGAAGAATGAGAGAATTTTCAAGTTATAGCACTTCAGAAGTTAAGAAAATCTTGAAAAAAGAAAGAAAGGGATGAAAGGAAGGGAGGAAGGAAAGAAGGAAGGAGGGAGGGAGGGAGGGTAGAAAGAAAGAAAGGGATGGATGGATGGGAGGGAGGGAGGGAAAAAATGAGTTTCACCATTCATTACTTCTTTTCCTACACTGACCTTTCCAGTTTGGGCAGACCCATGATCCAGCACAATAGTGGAATAGTAAAGGCTGCAGTTTTTCCACTACCTAGAGTAAACAAATAGCGATACATTTTGCTATCAGAATTGCATAAATACATGTCACCATCCTCAGCAGAAAGTTTAGGGCTCAAAATAGTAGGTTACTGATGGCCAAAATGTGTGAAGTGTCTAGTTTTACAGAGGAATTGCTTACCAATTTATTTGTCCTGCCAAAAAAAAAAAATAATAATAATGTCTGGCTATATTTTTATGTATTTCAAGCCCTGAACTTCTGAATATGATAAGTATAGGATAATTTTTGTTCTCTAAAATAATATGATTGACAAGGAGGGATGGATAGGCCACACTAGATGTACATGTACACTAAAACAAAGCACTTTATTCTTCCCACTGTGATCCAGTGTTTGATCTCCTGATAATAATTTCTCACACAGCTTTGTGTTTACACTCAGATTCTCTAGTTTTCCTATCACTAAAAAAATCAGTTGTTGTAGTAACACGGAGAAATTTTCAAATGAGGCTTTTACTGCTGTAAAATCCAAAACATTATTTTGAATTTTACAGCAGTAAAGACCTCATCTTTGTGTTACAACAACATGCTGCTGAAGGACAACTTCTCCAGATCAGTTGTTGTAGTTCACAGTTTATATGAAGAATAGACTGAGCTCCTACAATGTACTACTTAATGGAATCATTGTCTTAAAGTGGCTCCACATAGTTTTTCGATGTGCATGCATAAGGTTGTTCATGAGCAAAGACACAAGTGGAACTTGAAAAATATTTATTTTGATGATGTCATGAAAATAAAGGTCATGAGCATTACCTTTTTCCTAAATATCTCAAAAACTAGACAGTAAAATGTCTTCATAATTCTATATTTTTTATCATGCAAAGCTTAAATAACTGCCAACATATTTAGAAATTCAAGATTCAAGCTTCATAAAAATTGAATCCTAAATTCATGAACTAGTGATTTCAACTACCAGTACTGAAAAATCTAGAGAGGCACCTTAAATCCCCAAAATTATTGATTTTGTCATTTCAGGATAACAATTACAGTGTGCCCTAGAAAAGAATTGTCGTCCTGTGGCATTACCTGTCTCTGCTACACCAATAATATCTCTGTTCTGCATTCCAACTGGTATTGCCTGACGCTGGATTGGTGTTGGATCCTTTGATTCAAATACAGTGTAATTTTCAAAAATCAATATCAGTGTGTGAAATATGGTAATCCTACAGTCAAAACCAATGGTCAGAAATCATTGGCTTTCATGGATGGCATTTGTCACAGCTCAGTATATTTGGCATTCTACATATCAAAAAGTTAGAAACTGTTTAGATTTTTTGTTATTATTATTACAGAAAGAATATAACTAGGAAAGAAATGATAGAAATTATTGATGTTGATGTCATAAAGAAGATTTTACTACTTACAACATAGTTTAGCTTTTCTACAATTTCTAATATTTCTGATGGAAGAGTGGATTCTTTCCAGCTTCGTATAGGAAAAGGAATACGGCCACCTTAAAACAAAAAGAATAAATTAATAAAATTTACTTGTAAGGGTGCTCTGCAATCCCTAAAACTGCAAGGTATTCACAACAAAACAGTATAAAATAATTTTGTTTATATTCAATTATTGTCACTGAAAGACTGAGATAATATAGAGAGAATCATGTTTTTAACTCCTGGATTGCAAATCCACAAGTTATTGGAGAGGCACTTCTTGACCGGAAGTGTCACTCACTCACTCACTTGAGTATCATAGTAAACTTCCGGTCACATGTGCTTGAGTTAAAACTAGTTGTTGATTTTCAAGGCAGTTCTTTTGAATTCAAAGGAGACTCACAGACCAGTGTGAGCTAGTACATTTATCACTTTGATGGCATGTGGAAGATGATTGGGATTGGGATCGATTCTTATGCTGAAAATCAAGTCTAACTGAAGCTGACCTGAGGCATTCAAAGGCCTTTGCTTCATACCTTTCTCTCTCTTAGGTATAGAGAGGAGAAAATACAGTAATACTGTTTGAAATGTGCTGAAACGTGGTAGAAAGATAGCTGAGGCAAATACAAAGGCACATGGAAAGTTTCATGTTGTTTTATTAATTGTATTTATATTTTATCTCTCCAGAAAATCGAGAATTTATAATTTTGTAACAAATAGATGAATACAGAGCTTCGGTCACAGTAGAAGGAAAGTTGTCAAGTATCTCTCTTTCTCTCTTTTTTAAATTTAAATTTAAAAATTTTTTTTTTTCATGGGGTTACAGATTTCCTTTTATTATCGTACTCATTACACACCAATGCAGCATATACTAGTTTACTTGCTAGTTTCCATTTACATCAAAGAATATGGTAAACTATTTCATGATTATGTAAGCTTATTTGGGACATCACCACTGATCAAAATATTTTACAAAGATTCAAAACATAAGCTAATTCTTGCTGGTTTTGTGTTGCCAAATGAATAACAAAGGTAAATGAGCTTCAATTATGTTTCTATCATGTATCAAGTCAAAGGTAAGACATTTAAATGAATTTTTATTAGTATCAAGTACTAATCTCTTTAGTCAGAGTCCGTTTATTTACAGTATTAGGAGATTGATTAGAACACAACCTCAGTGTGCCAAATACTGAAATTCAATCCATGAGTTATTTGTGCCATTGGTGCTTTGATTATCAACACTACTGTTTCTATGAAGGGTAAAAGCACTGCTTTATTTTCTATGAAAAACAAAAGACAGTACACCAGAACCAACCTTTAGTGCTGATGTTGAAGTCTTCCCTAAAGATTCTCCAATCTCTTTCAGTCATTTCCTCTAGTTTCTTTTTGGACCAGTGACGATCGTCATGAGCTAGCTTTCTTTCCTTTGCCTTCACTTTTAGGATACGGGAGCTAGTTTGGTGCAATGAAACATAGTTGGCATTATTAAAAACCCTTGTGGTAATAATCTTATTTTATAAAATTAATTCAAAATTGGTAAACACTCAGTCTGAGAGTGCCTGTTGAGTTAAAGATGCAAAGAGCTTCTCAGTGATTTGACAATGATCAGCACTCAAATTTATCAATAAGAATGGCAAAATATATTAACCACATTACAAAATTTTCGTGGAAAAACCTGTGTATCATAGATAAATTTAATGAATTACAATACATTCAGCCACCATGGTGATGGTTTACCTTTCTTGATCTTTTTCTTCTTGAGTACGTCTTTTTTCCAGCATTTCTTGGTAAAATTTTCCAGCTTCTTTCTTTTGGGACTATCAATACAAGCAAATGTACAATAAAATCAAGGAAAATGATCCTCTTTCCCTACTTTTAATTAAAGTCTCTACTCAAAATGCCTTAAGTGAAGTAAATGACATTGTTGAGGGAGGGTAAAACTTGACAGTTGCAACTAAGCAATGATAAAAATTTCGCCCAGAATAACCTCTTTTCTAAGCACTATAACTTTCCATTATTTCTAGTTCATGTATTTCATAGTGCCATGCAGTCTACACATTCATAGAATTGCATTTCAATTACTGCGACCTAACATCTATTTCACCCTGGCCTGCTCCCAGTCTGACCTTGTAACTCAGCTGGTAGAGCATCGGTAGTACAAATCCAAAGGTCGTGGGTTCGAATCCCAGCGAGGTCGGAAATTAATTTTTCCAAATTTATTTCCAAGGGTCTTTCGACCAGAATAACCTCCTTTCTAAGCACTATAACTTTCCATTATTTCTAGTTCAACTTTCCATTACTTCTAGTTCAATGATAAACTTGGATAAACTTGCCCCCCAAATGTTTAACATGTCTCTACTATGAGACAGGACCAAAATGTATGTGGTCATCTGAACCATGGTCAAGCAAAGGCAGCACTTTCTTCTTAATAATTATTTTATGACCCTGAGTGTTGGTCAGGCAAGGGCTGGATGGAACCTATGGCTTCCTGCACATCTGAGTGATGGGTACTGAGTGATGTTCAACCAACTGAGCCAAAGGATGGTAGTTAAACATTGAAATAGCATACCTTGATGTCAATTCCTCCAATGTGTCCTCTACCAAACATTTGTATTTGATGTCTCTCTTTGTATCTACAACATCATGAAAAGATCATTTTAAAAATCAGAACATTATGTATTAGAGAAAATTTGGAGACATGCCACCACAATCATGAAAGTACCATGTCAAACTATTTAGTTATTTAAAATCTTCAAATTGCAGTCAGAAGCTCTTTTATGGGCATCTCACAGCTCTCAGGAAATCTAGTCCAATGCATTGAATAAAGTATAGAGAATGTATTGTCATAGAACAAAAGAGTAGTTAGTGGCTATTGAAGTTGACTGATGAATCTTAGTGAATGTTGAGCTTCCAAAAAAGTGCCTGCTAGACCACTTTAAGCATTTAACAGTTGATAATTAACCAAAATTAAGGTTCTTTTTTAAGGACCATTATCCATGCACATGTATTGGAGCAAATGACGTACAACAGAACTTACATTGGATTGTAATCTACTGATGTATCTTCTAGAGCATCCCAGTCGAACACAAATTTACGATCACTCAACTTGCGAATTTTTCTACGCTTCTTATTCAGTCCCAGATATCGTTCCTGTGGAATGAACAAGATATTAAACAGCATTGCAATGAATTCATTAGCCAACAAAACAATTATGAATTTACATAAATGTGAGGCAAAGTTACTGAGGGGCAAAAGATAAATTCAACATAAAGAACTTTACTATCTCCAATGTATTGTGTTTATACTTTTGGACACTACATGAAAAAAATGTACAGGATCTTACGGCCTGTTTACATGGTACAATGTTTGCTTACAACTTTTGCAAGCCATCTGCTTACACCATGCTTGCAATATGAATTACTTCATGTAAATCAACCCTAAAACTTTTTCTTGTTGTACACAACAGTTGTGAGCAAGTTGTAGGTTGATTTACATAAAGCAATTTGTGTTGTAAGCATGGTGTGAGCAGATCACATGCAACAGTTGTAGGCAAAACTTTTATGTGTAAACCAACCTTTAGACTTATCAATCATGGCATGCATTAGATGTTTCATAATAGTTGAAATACGTAATGTTCCTACCTTTATTGCCTCTAGTTCTTTTTCCAAATATTTGTCCTGTCGCGCCTTGTCTCTCTTCTCATCTTCCTGTGAACATGACAACACAGCATTAAAAAAAATTCGCATCAATTTTCTCATTTATCATCAAATAACAGGGGCAGATCCAGGATTTTTGAGAGGGGGGTGACTGAAATCTCAAAACGTTGAATGTACTTTATTATATGTACAGTGTGCAAGGGGGTTTTACATGATCCGTAATTGGTTTAAAATAACAGATAACTAACGGATAACTAACGATGTTTGACGAAAAAATGAAAACATTTAAAAATTTTATATATTTCTAAAATGCTGATGTCAAGATCAAAAATATATATTTTACTGGCCAAAAAGGGGGGTGACTAATCACCCCCATCACCACCCCTAAATCTGCCCCTGAATAAATACAATGCCATGTGCTCATTGGAAGAATGCCATTCTAGTTCACAAAGCTAAGTTGGGATGCTGGGAAAATCAATGTGTAGCCAATGGCTTGTGATCTTATTAAAGGAAGCATGGGTGGTGTCAAACACAGCACGGACACGGTCAAGGCAGTCATTCAAAATCTGCTCTAATTCACTGCCTCTCACTGCTGAGGTCTCAGGTTCAATTCCTGTACCCACTATTGCATGTGAACAGAGTTGTCTGTTGGTTCTCTCCTGTGCTTTAAGGGTTTTTCTCCAAGATCTCCAGCATTCCTCCCTCCGCAAAAACCAACTTCCAAATTCCAATTCAATCTTTGGGCATTTACTTTAGATTGGAACCTCACTCTGTTGTGAATGGCCCACGTTGTTTCACAACAATGAAAGCTAAATTCATTTTAAAAAAAACTTTTTTCCCATCATCCTACATATCAATAAAACAGCACAACATTACAAAGTGTTTTACAATGGGCAATAGAATGGTCAACATACTAAACTGTAGGTACGTACCCCTTCTATCTCTGCCTTTTCACGCCTTTCCCTTCTTTCTCTTCTTTCCCTTTCAATTTCATCCTCTAGGAAGAAAATCACAATCATTTAAGATATTAAGATATTTATTTACATAGCACTAAAACTATATACATATTCTAAAGCGCTAACAAAATAAATAAAAATAAAACTGAATACAAGAATGAGTAAAGATAAATGAATAGAATTAAATAACTGAATAAAAGTAAATAGATGAATAAATATATAAATGATGTGAAAATATGACTACCCAGATTATATATCATCTGACGTCAACTGTATTTATTCTTATTTTCAATTTTTGATTACTTTTCTTTATTTTATTTTGAAAATTGCTTTCTTTAGGTAAACTAGCAGGAAATTCCAAACTTTAAAAAATCATATATTCCAATTACATGACTTTTTCTGTTATCTCTTCAGTTTTGAACATATCTTGATGAGTTCTTTCAAATGCTCTTATTAAAACTTTGCATATCCCTCGTTTTCAATTTCCCACTAAATTGATGACATCATTTTCCCGCCAAAAAATCGTAACATTGGTAAAACTAAAAAAAAAGAAAATTTTTCTTTTGGTGAGCACTCTTCACATGTGAAATTTCAAGTTGATCGGACTTTGCTGTAAAAAGTTATTAAAATTCATGCTTAAAACCGCCGATTTCAGTACTGTGCCAGCCCAGCATATATGTCTTTCATACAGTCTTAAAGTTCTTAATGTTCTTGATGTTGCTCAACTAATGAGGAAGCTTGTTCCAAAGTGAAGGGAAGGTTTAAACATAAGTAGTTAGCACTAATTTATCCAAATTACTAAGAGATGCATGGTACCTTTGGAATGCTGGGCTTCTCTCAAAAAAGTCTCTCTCTTTTGTCTTTCCTCCTGAAAAGTAAAATATTGCTTATATAAAATCTTTGACTAATTTTAATAAAAGAATATTTGTTGTCTTTCTCGTAGTTACAACAGGCTGTATCTAGCTAATATGTTGAATGCCTGAAAACATTCAAACCAACATAGTACATCAATTTCGCTGACCCAGTTCATGCTGAATGAGTGCCATTTTCAGATAGTACCAAAATATCCAACTTATACATTGATGCATGGCACAAACCTCCATCTTCTTTTTCTGTTCTTCAACTTGCTGCTGTCGTCTTTTCAGTGCTTCTTGGGCTCTTTGTTCTTTTGTTAAAAATGTTGGCTGTAAGAATAGCAAAATTTAAATGAAAGAAATAATGTACTAGGGAAAAAATGCAATCATTCAGGAAAAAATGCAATCATTCGATAATCTTATCACTGAGGACAGCAATGCAGTGCTACAATAGTTTGGAGGTTTGGAGACACAAATCACTCAAAATTTATAATTTGTTATAGAACATTTTTAAAAGGACCCCTTGAAAATCACTTGTTATAAATAAACAAAAGGGCTGGTATCAAATCAGAAATGATGATATGCTAAACTATCATTTATAATTATATAAATGTCATCTAACATATACCTTCTCTAAAGCCTTCTTCTCAGCCTCACGCTTTGCAATCATTTCTTCCAGTGACAAAGGCTGTCAATTGTATAATATTAAACCAAGTTACTCATTGGTTAATTCAAACACATTATAACTGATAATTACTTTAAACATCTTATCTTGTTAGCACAGTGTGATAATTTCTATAAAATCAGTCAACATCATTAACATTGTCCACTGAAAAAAAGACATTTAGACTAGAAGAAATATCACATATCTAAAAACTCACTCAATGCTTTTCAAACACTCATGAATAATTAATGAGCATTTGAGCCTATCAAAAGCCTCAAATCAGTCACATGCATGAGGCTTTAAACCCCATGAAGTCTTCCTCATTAGTATTCTTTATATAAAGAATACTAACGAGGGTGAACCTTTACATAAAGAATACTAATGAAGATGACTCTATATATAAAGTTTTTTATTAGTTATAGAACTCATTAACAAAACATGAGTTCTATAACTGACAAGAACTGTTACATTCTGGGTGGCTGAAGATGGAATTAATGGAATTGGAATTGCTTAGTAAGGAAGCCCAATACCAACCAGAGCCTTTAAGCAAGCACCCTGATGCAACTTTCGCTGGATGAAACTGATATCACTCCTTTTCCAAACATTATTTTCCGTGTGGGAGCCGTTTTCTGTTCAGTGCGCATGCCTGTGATGTAAAAGTTATCATCAAACTATAATTTTGCTTTTCTTTTGCACTTTTCATTAAAATATCATTAAATACTTGAACTTATTTATGTGACATGTTTGAAGCAGTTCAATAAACTTGTAGATCATGTTTTATCGGGTCTAAAACCACTCAGCTATGCCTCGTGATTTTAAACCTGATAAAACACTCCTCCTCGTTTATTAAACACTATGTTAAATGAAGTCATTTTGTTATAGTGATTATATTTATTGCAGGCTGGCAGTGAAATTTTACTTTTTTTCAAGTTTTAACTATTTAAGTATTAACTATTTAAGTATTAACTATTCATATTATTCATCACATACTTCAACTTTCACTTTCTTCTGCTCTTCTTCTTCTTCACTATTAACAAGAAAATAAATAGAGTATTAAATATTTGATTAATGGTAGCATAATATTAGTCTTGAATGCTTTACTGGAATTTAAAAATACAAATTGAAGAGTCAAGTTAGAAAGTTTTAGGGAAGCATGAGTGGTACATGCTGTTTATGTGCCACCCTTTCATCACTAGTCCTGGGTTTCACTACTCAGACCTACCATCATATGGAATTAGAATTGTTTGTTAGTTCACTCCTGTGGTTCAGGGGTTATCCCTTGGTTCTCTACTAGTAGTTTTCTTCCCTCTCCAAAATCAACTTCTAAATCCCAATTAGATTACAGAATGAGGACCATAGGTTTGTTATTGAAAGTATCCTGTTATTTATTTTTAGAAATATCAAACCTTTTTCTGTCATCTTTACTTCTGTGAGGTGATCTTGATCTGGACCTAAAAACAAGTGTAAAACCCAATGAAAATAACTTTCAGTGGAATCTTCATAAATCTACAGACAAAAGATAAAGGTGTTATTGTGACAATGATTGGGAATTTTCCTTTCTAATGCACTCTCAACTCTGTTCTTTAGTGGGTTTATTTGTGGCATGGAGGGTGTGAAGGGTCTGTAAAACTGAGGGGGTTATGTTATCTTCAGAAGTCTTATAACAAGACCCTGTGCACAGACTAGACTGGGCTGCCCTTGGCTGTTCAAGGCTGTGCTAAGAAGTTGATTAGCCTAGATTCCAAACGCCGGGTTTTGCATTAGCACAAATTTTCTTAAGTGCTTGTTCGCTTTGGTGCAGAAAGCATGAAATTCACCGGTTTAGATTGCTGTAGGCATTCTGTTTTTAAAGGC